>ML737200.1:0-147708 GCA_009193545.1 Aspergillus arachidicola | reverse complement strand
TACATACGACCATAGGGTGTGGAGAACAGGGCTTCCCGTCCGCTCAGCCGTACTTAAGCCACACGCCGGGAGGTTAGTAGTTGGGTGGGTGACCACCAGCGAATCCCTCCTGTTGTATGTTTTCTTTTTTTTTTTTTTCCCTTTCTTCTCCTTTTCAAGGAGGAAAAATATTATCTTGTAGTATTGCTTGGCGGTGGTGCTTCGTTCACGCCATTGTCTTCAACCGCCTGTATCTGCTGCACATGGCTACAAAAATGTGATTGACCTACTCGAGTTCTGCACACGGACCTCCATCGCAAAGAAATATCTGGGTTGCTTTTCAGATCTAGTATGACTTGACATGGTTGGTCGTCTCCAGATGGTCACTGTTCGGGAAATTCGTATACTTTCCAAATGTCTTGCCACCACAGCCCATACGATATGACAGTCTTTTGGCTACCCGTTTAGCTTTTGTCAAGCATCATATCACACATCACATACATCGCAGATCACGGCGAAAATCCTCCCGAATCCGGGAAGATCAGCAAACTACTGACCGATAGTTCAGCCACTGAGATTGTGGAGCAAGCATAACGTGTGGAAAATGAATTCTTGCATCCCATGTCACATACCTCTTCCAGATAAAGCTTATCCGAGCAGGACGGCGGACAACCATTGAGTAGTTGACCCCTTAGCACCTACATAGGTGATCTATTGCGCAAGTTCACTTGGGGTTCCTCCGACTCTGTAGCTTTCTCCTACTAGTACCTTGGTTGTCAACAGCCTCCCACATGTTCCACTAAGTCGCAATCGCTTGATACGTAAGTCAGTTGCCACCCCACAAAGCTATACAGAAATGTCAAATGATTCATGGTTCGCCAGATCTTACCCCTTATCTCGTAAATATCAATACTATGCGTATCTTTGCTTCCATCCTTATAGATTGATCCTAGTTATGGTTATGCGTTACGGTTTCACCGCAGATGTTGCGGTTTCTCATGCCTCCACTGAAATCCAGACAGGGGTCTATTGGGACTTTGTCAGTTATGCCTATTCAAATGAAAACAATATAATAATTACAAATTATGAAGCACGTGTGTGTCTTCTCATGTGTAGCCAAATCTGGCTTAGATATTTATAGTAACTTTGAAATAGAACTGGTCTCAAACCCGGCGGCTGCAAAGATATTCACGCCACAGTCACAGTTAGGAGTTACGGAAATTCGTATTAACTCAACTGCGATCCCCATCCCAAAGTCGCGTGTGGGAAGAATACTGTGGGGCCAATGGAGGTGTTCGTATATCATTTCCTTCTACGGACTTCGTAAGTAGATAGGAGCTTATACCGACGATGATCGTTTACCAAAATGAACCTGTCTGTATCCATAGAAGATCTTTCCACACGCTGCCACGGTACGTTTGTCAGTGGGGCACGGAACTTTCAGCCAGTGGCATCAGGAATACTGAAGTCGCTACCGAGAATCTAGTGCAGTGGATATAAATGAGCTCTTCCCAAGCTCTCGGAATGCCGCGCAACCCCCGAAGGTCGAGTGGAGAAGGGGATTTCCATCTAGGCAACTACGTGATTTAGTATACTCTGCCGGGTAAGTAAAGGTGATAAGCCTTTAGCCTGATACTACTCCGTACTAGTAGTCTTGTTGAGGGCTGCTGTCAGGGTAAAGCCATGTCACCTGACGCACGTTGCATATGCGCTTAGAGAAGCGATAGATGCAATCTTCCAATTTTATATAGAATTATAAAATCAGAGAATCTCGTATGATATTTTCTAATATCTGTCCTTAGTTAGGCTTCTTGCAAAGAAGGACTGCGCAGCAGTTTCAGCTCAACTTCTCCTGGAGCCTACGAAGGATGCAAACTCGATGACCATAGCTTACTACGATTTAGTAGATGGTTGAGACTAGACGTCAAATATCTTCAAATAAGGGGACTCCACTATTTCAATATGACAGAAAGACCATGAAAGGCCAGAAACAAGGCGATACAGCCAATAAAACGCTAGATTACCCGTGTATCACTAGAAGGAAACACAGTGGAGCCGCAGAAGTAAAAGAAACCGCGTAGGCGACACAGCGCAACCACCGACATCATCACTAGGATGCCGTTGTGTGCCTGCAGACTTGGAGAGCGATCAATGCGGAAAGATTCGATCTACACGTTCCGCGACCTGCGCTCCTCTGGTCGGACGCAACTGGCTTTGTGCTCCTGCCAATGGTGGCGCTGGCACTCCTACGCAGGATCAGTAATGGGCCTCAAATAGAGATTGGGAGATTGTGCATGCTCTTACCCCGTTGCAGTAGTAGGCAACACGGCATCTTGCGCACAGGACCAGGCCATGCCCGATATCACTTCTAACCTGCCCACACTGGAAGCAGCTGGGACAATGCCATCAGCGCACAATGCCATACACACAAGCTATATCAAAAGAGTAAGTCTTACCTTGGCTTCTGATAGTTGCGTGGGACACCAGCCTGGTAATGGTCTAGAGCCGCGAGAAACTGAGCCCGACCGGGCCTACGGAGTCCTTCGTCGCCCAATGGCAACGCAAACCGTGAGCTGCAATGAATCTGCGGGACCAGATCTCTCAGGTGCTGGAGATCCCCAGCCCTCATCGTCAATGCACCTAAGATGATAATTCTGTATTTTGCGGGAAGGCACGTTTGGTCGTTCTCCCTGGCACAAGAAGCAGCAAAGAACCTGTCGCCAAAGTTGTCGGTGTCGAATTTCGCGCGGACGTAGGGCACGATCTCGTTCTCCAGCTCGCGGTTGTACTCCTCCGTTCTGTAGAACGCGCGTATCCCTTCGTCAGCCAGCATGTCAGTCTGATGCACCATTGAGCTCATTGAGTGTTCCCAGTCGTCAGTCTGGATTCCCAGGGACTCTGCCAGACAACAGGCGGCATCCAGATCCTGATCACCTTCGAAAAGACGTAGCGATGAGCATGGATCAGTTAGGCTGTAGCTGCAGGGAAACATGACGGTAGTGATGGCAAGACTTACGCCAACCCCAGCGGCCCATGGCGACGTTCTTGTGAAATGATTGGGAAAAGTGAGTTCACTACACGAGTAGCC
The DNA here is from genome assembly GCA_009193545.1 of Aspergillus arachidicola. Taxonomy (NCBI): domain Eukaryota; kingdom Fungi; phylum Ascomycota; class Eurotiomycetes; order Eurotiales; family Aspergillaceae; genus Aspergillus; species Aspergillus arachidicola. Next base: position 144,641 of record ML737200.1, on the reverse strand, counting down.
TGTGAGGTTGGATGTCTGAGGACGGGACTGAGATGCTTAGGATGTTGATCAGATGGTCAGGAAGAGAAAGATAGGTGGGAACGAAGAAGGACAGAGGAAAAGAGACAAAAGGAGTAGACGAGAGTGAGCTAGTTCACCTGGTATGATCTGAACGACAACAGCAGTAAGATGAAAGAAAGAAAGCTGATCGCAGTGAATATGCCCCTTCCCGTTCTTTTTTCATTCACTGGGAGATATCAAGACTAGTAACACTGAGTCTCTTACATCTTATGGAAACGTGTATAGTCAATACCGACCCGCGAAGGCTGAGCAATTTAGTGAGGCTGTTTGGTAAGGCCATAGTTGAAAGACAGAGCAAGAATGATGTCAATATAAAGCAGCCCCGATGAGCTGCGTGTTCGTAATACTACGGCACCTCGTACAGCGGACTACATCTCCTACCTGTCTCATATCACGTTTGTCAACGTCGGTTATATCTAAGGCCTAATTCTTGAGAGAACTGCTTATCAGTAAATTAAACGGGCGATTCCGTTTTCTCTCAGGACAACTTGTATCTACAGCAAGCACACAAGATATCTAGACAAGTGGACATAAACTACAATATACAGCCGTATACAGTATGGCAAATTTACGGAGCGAGCAAGCTGTGTCAACACACCTATTAGTATTTATTTTACCTTCCCTACATATAGTGTGGCTTGATGCCTCAGGCCAGGATTGAGAAACTCTAAACAGGCCTAGCGCCAATCACCAGTCACGTGGATACAATGATCCCATCGACGCACCAACGACCTCAAGATCAATGAACCGATATTTTGACCATTTTACAGTCCCGAACCAATACCTGGTGCGTTTTGCTCGTTCCTGCTCCACCTTGCCTCCCATTCAACCCCTTTGCTTCCCTGTCTCATGGAGTAACACCACAGACAATATGTCACAACACACGGTTCGCACCAAATTCTACCCATTACCTATCATCACCCCCTCCAACGCCTCCTCAGACTTCGATTCCAGCTAGACCAGCCGCCAAAGATAGCCCGAAACCGCATTTTGATACTTGAAGATGCCTGCCTCATGAGCCCATTTTCCACGCGATGCGACAGCTGCGATGAGTACTTCTAGAAAGGCCGGACGCGAGACGCGCGCGAACGGACAATTGGGAACTGCTATTTCATCCTAATATACCGCTTCTACATGTGATGCACCTATTGAATGGGCGAGTGCGAGCGCGCCGCCAAACATGATTTCAAGTACTGGCGCGAAGGAGTTCTGGCGAAAAATACGGAGGAAAAGCTCTTCGACCGCTTAGAGCGCGTGGAGGGCCAGCGAGACATGATGGCGCATTTGGGGTGGAAATTGCTGGATGGGATGGGCGTGTGGAATGCTCGGGTCGAGCAGGCCGTGGCGGCTGGGCAAACAAATACGGTCGGGTTTAGTCCCGTGCTGCGGAAGGCGAACGAGCAACTGGATTATGCAGAGGCTGCTGAACGTGGAGTGAGCCAAAATGCTGGCTCCATCTCCGTAGTTTAGAAGTGCTACTGCTTTAAAAGCTTGGCACAGGCGTTTTAGCAAGGAAGCCAGAAGCAAGGCTGACCCAAGTCAGATCCAACTTACAAGAAAAGGATACGGCCGCCCTTCCCAGTAGACGAAGCCCGTTGCTTTCTGCATGGCATCTCAAGGGGCAGAGACTGACATACAACAGTCAGCAAAATTCCAATTTGCTCAGAGGCATCGATTTACCAGCGAGACCACCAGACCTCAGATCTACAATTGCAAGCTAACAGCTACAAGGCAGGAGAAGCGTACTAATAAGCCAGGTTGATTCTCAGTAACAGGCCGTATAATTTATATCTTTTATACTTCGTTTGTTACCTTACAAAGCGCCAAAAAGAAAGAAAGAACGAAAGCCTATCATTCTTATTCAGCACTATTTGTTTTATTGTTCCTTGGCGGCAGTTACTAGTGAGAAGCTTAGTCTTTGACTGCTGCTAAGCTCCTTATACGATTATAATTCTAGCCAACCGTTCTCATATGACAACTTGAAGTTATCATACGTTGATCCTCTTCTACCCAACACATTAGAATTCTAATCGAGGCCGACTTTATCCTGAATCCATAGTTGAATAATTTCTTTTCGGGGTAGCGTCAACCATGGTCACATGAGAGACCTATGTTGTAGGTTTAAGCTACATTAACCCCTCGTATCATTGTTAATTCTACGTAGTTAACTGCAGATATAGTTGCTGTACGAACTATAGAACCAGAGTTGCAGAGTTAGGGCGATTCTGTCCCGACTTGTAGATCCAATTGCAATGATTAATTGATCCCAAGACAGGTTTCCCAGGCGATTCATGTGTGGCTGATCCAGGTCAAGCTTTAAGCCTCGTCTCATGACAATTCTCCGCACCAGTATTGGCCAATATTTGAGCAATCAGTGCGTCCGAGTGGCGATAGAATGAAACTGAAATCTAGAACAAGCAGCCGGCTTCTTAGATAATCTGATGTGATAACCTTACATGGAGTTGGAGAAAAACAGGAAACCAACCACACCGGAAATAGTACTAAAACCAGGTAGCTCCTCCGGCAGGCCAATGGTGAGAGGAGGTGTTACAGGTAGAAGGCGAAACCATGCATGAAGCGCCGTAGCGTCTTGGCCATGGGCCAATCGAGATGATGGGATAATCTGTCAGGTGGAATGTCTGATGAACATACCCAAACCCCGCACGATATACGCCTGCTTATAAGAAGTCACATATGGGCTATGGGCTGTCGTCTTGCATTCCTGAGTTTCGTACTTGGGACTAGAAGATTTGTTTGCAAGCCACGGTGCAACACCATGACTCTGCCCTTATTTTGGATCGGCCTGTTCACTACCGTCAGCTACCTCGTCGTCAGGAGCATCTATCGTCTTTACTTTCACCCTCTCAGCAAGTTTCCTGGGCCAAAGCTAGCTGCCGTGACACACCTGTATGAGTTTTACTACGATGGAGTCAAAGGCGGGAAGTTTATCTGGGAGATGCAGAGAATGCACGATCAATATGGTATGCACTGTACCACTGTCAAGAGTTCTTTCAGCTATGAACATGGCTAACAGGTAGATAAAAAGGCCCTATCGTGAGAATTAATCCTCGTGAGCTTCATATCAAGGATCCATATTACTTTGACCCCATCTATACCTCAAAAGGGCAAGCGAAAGATCTGTACATAGTCAGAGCATTTGCGACTCCCTTGTCTACCGCTGCCACAGTCGAACATGATCGTCACCGCTACCGTCGAGACTTAGTGAACCCGTTCTTCTCAAAGCGGTCCGTAATGGGCGTGGACTATATGGTTCAGGATAAAGTAGATAAGGTATGCGAGCGACTCACGCAGGCGCTCGACAAGGGAACCGTGGTCTCTTTGGACGACTTATTTGCTGCCTTAACGGCCGATGTTATCTCCCACTATGCATACGGGGAGAGTCTGGGATTTCTCGATACAGAGAATCTGAAGAATGAGTTTCGAGACGCCGTTGCTTCTGCGGGGTTACTATGCCACTTTGCTCGTTTCTTCTTCGTCGTGTCGATGGTTGCGGATACCATGCCAGGGCTGGTAGAATGGATGCAGCCGAGCTCCAAGGGACTGTGGGAAGCCAAACGCATGATAGAACAGATGGCCAGATCCTCTCTCGAAAAAGACCACGAGAAGGATGCCAATTCGAGGAAAACAATTTTCGACGCCCTCTGTGCCGAGTCAGTGCGACCGGAAGAGAGGACGGTGGCAAGGGTCCGGGATGAGGCGATGGTCGTTTTTGGTGCAGGTACTGAGACTACAGCACGAGTGTTAGCAACTGGATCCTACTACCTCTACCGAGATAAACCGCGCTTGGAGAAATTACGAGCGGAGATAAAGACGGTCATGCCGGACTCGACCGACCACGTCTCTCTGGCTCAGCTGGAATCGTTGCCGTATCTAGTATGTGTCTTACACGATAGCTCACGAGCACTGACAGGAAACACTAATATCATTTGTCCTAGACCGCTGTTATAAACGAGTCTCTCCGTATGGCGCATAGTGTAATAATACGATTGCCGCGGATTTCGCCAACGCCATTGGCATATAAGGACTATATCATTCCTCCGGGGGTAAGCCACTTAGACGCCATGGAATTGCTGCGATCTAACACGAGCTGTTCAGACACCGGTCAGCCAATCAATTTATTTCATGCATATGGACCCGACCGTTTTCCCTAATCCAGATTCCTTCAATCCGGAGCGATGGCTTGAAGCATCGAGTAAGGGTGAACGACTGACTAAATTCTTGGTTCCCTTCTCCAAAGGCTCCAGAATCTGCCTGGGGATGAAGTAAGTCCCTTAGCCATAAATGGTTGTATCACACTAACCTGACTTTCACAGCCTAGCGTACTCCGAGCTATATCAGATGTTTGCTACCTTAGTTCGTCGCTTCGACCTTGAAATCCAAACACCACCAGAAAGCGTTCGTATAACGCGAGACTTCATCGTCGGATTGCCAGATGACGCGGACTACCTCAAAGTGCATAGTCTGGTCACTGATGTTCTGTGACTAAGATTGTGATCACTGGGGTTAGGGGAAATGTTTCCGTCTTTAGGCGCTCTTTTTTCAATAGTTAAACCAGGAAAAGCAGTATACCGTTCGACCGATTGGTTTGTTGAAACCTATTGTGCAATATCCTCTGTGTTTTTTACCCTAGTTCCTCACAGACATGTCTATCTATTCTTGTGTTGATTGTGCAGAATTCTATAGCATGGATCGATAATAACTATTACTTCAGAGTACATTTCTTCAGCAGTGAGTAGTTCCATTTGAAGGCAATGTTCTTCTCATGTTGGATGGAGGATGTACACTCCTGGGTCAGAAGGCTACAGCTGTGATACAAAGAATGCTCCACTAGCTAAAAGAATTATTTTCGACACTTTCTGCCGGCTCAGAGGAATCTTAGGAATACAGAAGGATCAACATTAAGGTCAACAAATAGGTTTCGGGTAGTAGCTTCTTACTGCATCTTATTGCATGTTGGACCGGATCAGGATATTGCTCAGTTTGCCAAGGCAGCTCATCCCTACCTATGTGGCCGATGAGGCACACATATTCCATGCGGTGCAACACTATCATGGTACAGAAGTGGGCTACTTGACTCAGTAACTGTTATCCACTTCTGGGTACGCCGCACCACTTAGGTGGGATAAGGCAACATACCTTGCTTGGCCAGGTCGGAAGATGGTCAGGGATCGTGCAGGGTGGTCGATCAGACGAGAAGGGACCGCGCGTCTGACCTGTTGTAACTCCCACCGTGTTCGTGTTATTTATTGAAGCTTTTATGATCGAGACGGTCCAATATGTAAGACAGCGTACAAAACTATCGTCGTGATTACTAACAAACAGTCAAACGTGGTCAAATTCCAAGTATTCGACAATCAGAGGATTCTGAAATGGTCGTGGCTGCCAGTGAATTCTTAATGGATATAGCACCGACATTCAATATCCATGGCTTTGTAACAGGCGTTACAGGGTATAACCCTTGACTAGCCCACGAATGAGAGGCGATGTATAGTAGCCACCTCCCAGAGTAAGCTCTATGTGGTCCAAAATCTTATCCGGGCCTGATGCATGGAGGGACGGTCTCACATGCTTTATTTTCTGCTCACAAGGCTGATAAGCAACCGCAGTGGGTGGGATTCGTGTCCTCTTGCCCGATGGTTGTGACTCTGCGCTCCAGGGTTATTTATTTACGGTCCAAATATGTCTACTCGTTTAGGTTTTATTCTAGATATACTAATGCTTGAGCGGTATCTATCAAGCAGAAGAGTAGTTCACATCGATCTACCTGAGGAAGGTTAGGCTTCCAGGATGTATCAAAGTTACTTAAATCCGCTAATAGAAATGATGCTCGAGGCAGTTAACGCATAATCATCAGTGGAGAAGGGATAATCCTTGTACAATGTTACATATTGTCCAAAGCTCTTAGCCAAGGCCTGCCGGTGACCTATGATTTTACATTATACAATGTCTGCCACTTTAAAATATAGATCGATCGTCTGCCGTAGATGTTAGGTAGAATTCCAATCGCGCGACAATGGCTCTAGGTCTTGAGATCCCAAATATTTCCTTTCTCATAGCCATTGCTGTAGGCGGGTATGCCTAGCTGAGGTACCTGAAGGTTTGAACTATTGATTCGCTTGGGGTTCTACTGTCGTTGACATCTCTCAGCGTCCTTTGTCCCGCACGCCGCCAATTCTGTCGCTTACAGTCCGTGCTCTCCTCCGTCCAGTACTTGTGCTTGTATAACCTTTCTATAGCGGGATGAGAGGACGAACAACCTCCTCGAATCGTTAGAAAGGCAAATTCAACAACATGGCCCAGTGATTGGCTTACGCAGAGATGGGAGAGTATGCCCATCACTCAATCCCCACATGTATCTTCAAAGACTCACAATCCTGCAGGTTGAATACATCGTGTTCGATGAACTAACCCCCCAGGTCCTAACAGACGATGCAAAGTTTAGCTTCGAGCTTGGGACAGCGAAGGTTGGCCTAGTTTACATGCGATCTTGCAGCTAATCACGAGACAACTACTGTTACTAAATGTTCCTTAGATCTTGAAGATTGAATTTCTCCCTAGCATGTTCGGCAATTCCATTTTCCAGGATATTGACTCGGTGATCAACACACTCTTGACCAAACATTTCGATAGGATGACTCATCGCGGTAGGGTATTCCATGCTCGAATGTTTATTTCCAGATTTAACTCTGAAGTATTGTCTCCTATCTTCGAAAGGAATGCAGCCGAGTTCTTGATGTACCATCCTGAAGGTCCCGTTAACTTGCTGCCTCACCTGCAGAGAACGGTCGCAGAGGCAGTGATGTCGTCATCTAAAGGAGATATTGTCACCCCTTGACAGAGACATTGTGATTGACACTGCCGAAGGTGTCGCGGAACTGATAGGCACCTTTCGGAGTCGTTCGCTGCTTGCCCGATATGTCCTGGCTGTATGGCAAATAGTGACATGGTATGTGTATAAGATATCACTCTAGTGACTAACATAAGTGACACTGGACCAGGCTAAAGGTTGTAATATACACGGTCATGATTCGATTCGGGATTGCCTTCGGGCCTCTCATATGGAATCAGATATCGGTCGTTTTGCTGAAATCCAACGGGAAGCCTTCTAAAGATGATGTAAGACTACGATTTAATGACGATTAATGTCGCGTGGGGTGAGAAATTAACCTCACAATATAAAGGGATCCCTGGTTCGGATCCTAGTCGAAACAAGTGGAGCTACGAACGGCCGCATAGGGTTCAAGTCCCGGCTTTGGATATTCGTATTAGTCGTCGTGTTCATTTTTGCCTCTGTGCATAAGACGTGTGTCCCTCCATCTGTTTGCTTCTACATATACTAATTGGTAAATTCAAGTGTCTTAATCACAATGTGGACAATGTTTCAGTTAGCGCTGCATCCCGAATATCAAGACATCATTCGTCACGAGATCCACGATCTCACTTGCCGCGACTCTTCACCGGTATCCAATCGGTCCCCACGTTATAATGACGGTGACCCGAAGACAGTCGATGGCATGCGGTGGGTAGAGAAGCAGAAGGCGGCTTCTACTACAGATCTTGGGCATCTTTCATTCTGGCTTGGTAGATGGGCTTGTCCGGGGAGGTTTCTAGCTATTGCTGGTATGTTCTGAACAGGGTGGAGTTAGAGGGGATATGCTGATGTTGCTGTGCAGAGATTAAGTTGGCGGTTTTCGCACTGCTTGCGGATACGCGTTTGGAACTTGTAAGTGGGAGGTACAATGTAGCGGATGGGTTCAATATAACGGGGAATCCGCACGGAGGGGAATTGGTGTTTAAGCGGATCGGTGCTTGTTAAAGCTAAATCTGGTCTATATGTTTGTACTTTGTCCAGGAAATAGGATGGTGGTGCATCAGTATGAGCTCCGTCGGCGCGTCGCTGTGTTTGTGGCTATGTCGGATGGCCTAATACATGGTAATATGAATCACTATTTCCAGTAATTAGGGTAATAGATGGAAGATAGCTTGAAGTTCACAACTCGTTGCTTTGTATGCTCGCTAGAGGATTGACGTGATTTTAGAACTAGGGGATCGTAAACATGCCATAAGATGACATGAGCAAAGGCCCATACCAAGATCACCGGTCTTATTTGTAAGGATCAAAAAGTAGAAGGCATAAACTAGCTATCATACATACTATCATCTCCAAAGAACGAGGCATTTGGCATATGAATCCCAGTGACATCATCTGGAGAAGGCTCACTGGAGACCATATCAACAGAGCCGAGCTTCGATTCCCATTCAGAGGAACAGATCGAAGAATCTCGGCGGACCGAGGAAGTAAGTCGCCATAGGGTAATTGTTGTTATAAATCCCAACAATGTTGCTCCAAGGCATTGGCCAGTCGATCCAAAATAGAAAGGGGGTTTGCCGTCTGTTGAACATGATGCTTATCCCAGAGTCAAAGATAGTCTAATCGACTTGCTTTTTCGGCCGTAAAACCCCTTTCGTTGGTAGCTCGCCGAAGTTGAGCAACTACTAGTACGCAGTAAAGGACACGTCACCACAAGGCAAAATGAGATTCCTTGCCCTCTCATTGGCGCATAAAGGCGACCTAATGGTTGATACTTGGCTTCCTCTCTTGATGTACAGCTCAGCTTTGCGAAATCCTAGTCTTACTCGTAGTAACGCAGGGTTTGTGACCCGTCGCGTAGTACCTTCTGGATGGCTGCATGATTGACATGGACTTGTGTCTTGGCTGCCGGTTGATTGGCAACCAACAAAGAAAATAGTTCAGCCTATCAGGGTAGACAGGAGTCCAACTTCAGATATTTCGCTGTCAGCCTGTTAGAAGCTATATTACTGCCTAGTAGGGGTCCAGGATGGCCTGGCCCCCACCCAGTGAGAGAAATCTCTCTGCCCCTTGTTCAAGGTGACCCTTACAACAATTTAAGCTCCCGTCTAGTCTCACCACATCAGCTCTTTCACTTTCCATTTGTCTTCTTTCCGTTACCTGAACTCCAATTGAATCATCATTCAACATTGTCAGCTTTCCAAATGGACCACCTGCGTGATTCCCTGCTGAGCCCTCAGCCTAGAGACACACCTTCTACCGCAACGATCGACCATGCTCGCAGAGATCAGGAAGGTACACGTCAGTCCGTGGCTCGGGGTGGATTCAACGAGGTTCGAGACATGGCTTTCAGTAACCGGACCTGGGTCGTTACCAGCCGATACTGCGATATTGGAGATGGTGTAGACTCCCTTGAAGCCCATATTCATTCGTTGTGGTATATGTACTACGAGCTTGGCAAAAGCATCTCCTCTGAATCACCTGAACATGAGGGATTAGTCCTCGATATCCTCCGCATTCAAGGAATGGGGCCGTTGACTAGACCTGCACGCGGAGTCTCTGGAATTGATATCGCAAGAACTGTCGACGGTACACTGTGGAACGATCTCCCCTTTTTGGTTGGTGATATGACTACCTTATGGGTTAATCACAGTGCTTCTATGTCGGGAACACACCGTCTCAACTTTGCAACATTCCTGGCTAAACTTGCATCCACTCGTGTCACTAAGGATAGGCTGTGCCAAGTTGCTCTTCTGATCTTCCGTCCTCTCTTTGAAAGCCCTCAAGCACTTCGCACTGGGGAAGAGTCAGACGAGGAAGACCTTAACCGAGGTACCAAGCAGCTTGAGGTCTTTCATCTATTGCCAGCTGCTGTTGCTTGGCTGAAAATAGCAAGCCACAATATTCTTTTACTATCAGAAGTGTGTTGGAACGACTGCCCTAGCCACATCAGCAAGGGTGGCGAGAAGTTCCTTGAATCGGAGCTCGGACAGCGCTCACCTGCTGGGTTCTCGCCATGGAGATATATGTTCTGGCTGAAGCGACTTCATGAGATTCAGGAAGAAGCTAAGGTGGCCAATGAGAAAGCCCTGGATGAGCTTGCCACTGATGGTATCCAATACATGATCAATACAATCAAGCAAAGGAATTCCGAGGTCATCAGAGCTTACAAGAATGGTGGCGATGCTCTGCATCAGGATAAGCATCTTTCGTGCCTAAAGACCCTTGCACGCGTTGAGGAGTCAGAGTTATAAAGACTTGAATGAAGTTTCGAAGGAAAACTCGAAAATACCCTGTAGACATCCGCTCTTTCTCTCTTTCCTTCCGGCCTTTTGCATCTTCAAGCTGAATATATCTCTCTGCTCCTTGCTGTCAGTTCTGTTATCAAATCTACATCGGCTTTGTCAACTAGAATGAAATAACTAGGTAACTACAAGTCCCCAAGATATATGACCAAGATTCGCTGGTCCTATTGAAAGCACCATCACCCAGGAACGCAAAATAGTGGCCGTCTTGGATTGGGGAGATTCAGCGCTCGCTATCGAACTCAGATGGAAAGCCAGCCGTTTCTGCCCCATAGCGTCAAATTCTGTTCCTTTATCAAACCAGCGAGCCTGAGACATAGAAGAGATACAAGACCACTGGCCAGCTTTTTTTTTTAGTCCCTTAAGGATTGTCCTTAAAAATGAAGTAACAAATGAATAAGAGGAGTCCAGGTAATTATAGATTGAATGGGAGGATACCTTTCTACTCCTGTACTATAGCTTAATCCTCTGACTGTCAGATCCGGGGAGTAGAGAAGAACATGGAACGTCGAAAGCGTCAATATGTCTAAGATTCGCTGTGGTTCGTCCTCCGCAGGCAGGGATCAAGCGCCACTTCTCGGAAGTTGATAAATGGCAGGCCGCTAGCAGTCTTCTTAACAACGAGGTCATTGCAACAGAGGAGTCCGCCCAGTTCGGGTTCAGGGTAGGGCAAGACATTGGGCCGATCAGCTATAGCCCACTACACGAACAGCCTATACGAGCGATGAGTGATGTCTTATTTCTTAGCAGGTTTAAGCGCATCCCAACAGATGTCCAGAAGCAATTAGATTTCAAATTATACTAGGGAAGCCGAGCCACTTGCTGCTATTCATTAGAAGCAATTTTCTCGCACACCATGCTTTCTTAAAATTGAGCCAGCATATTCTACCGAAGGTTCGAGTATGCACCGGCTAGCAACCCCCGAAGGCTGACGAAAGACCCCACCCCCTTCGCCACCCTTTAATGCTCATAGCCAGGGGCTTGATCGCCGCCAAACGGCATGATTGGAACATGACGGTCTTTCGTTCATCATCATCAATATCGGGTATTAAACCCCAGTAGACAAAACATAATAACCTAGACAAAAACAGGTGCCTGCTACTAAATGCCCCCAGCTCTGTCTCTGCCGCTCCACTCCTAATACCTTTTCCCATTTTCCTCGTCTATTGTTTGGCGATCGGTCGGTGCCCAAGACCACAACTCCAGCAGGTGCGTTACGGTAGATACCATCAATATTACCCCTACCAGAGAGGATATGACTAATCCTACCGGAAAAACAATCAAACATACATATCGACCGAAAGTTCCTCCAAAATCATGGGGATCTGGCACCGTTCTCCATGCCTGTAACAATATACGATAGAACTCCGTCAAGATCCAGTAACCTTCAACTGGTTCTAAAGCCAAGAGAACAAGATGAATAACAAAAAGGCGGCGAGCATCTTTCTTCGTATGCAAATATCCTTTCTTTTCGAGCCAGGATATCGCGCTTGGCGGAGGGTCCAGTCTTGAACGATGACTAATTGTCGACTCGTCCCACCAGGTTGCATAGATCCAGACCAGTATCCAGTGCCAGCTATAATAGACTAGCCAGTATAGTACATACTGGTTGAAGGTGCAGTCGTCGCAGTCTGAGGACATAGCTTCTGGAAGGGTGTATGTGATATAAACCGTTCTTTGAGAGTGGAGAAGATATGAGGAATCCGAGGTAGATTTAAGAAGGACGATGATGGAGAGAGACACGCCACCTTTTTATGTCGGGGCACAATCACGTGGTGAATAATCCCTGTCCGTTGATGTAGTATCGTCTCTCCGACGGGAATCAATGATCAGTTAAAGTGGGGGTTGGTGCCGGATTCAAGTGATTGTTTATGGAGTTGTTCGGTCGTTGCCTCATGATAAATATCCTCCATCTAGTCCATTCACCACAGATTCAAAGCCAATATTTGTATTCCAGCAGCACCTACTGAGATATAAACCCAACTGCCTGATACAATATTGACAGCACTATTCGGTACCCATGCAAGACTCTGATTGCCTTGCTGGACATTGAGGGCATGAGTCGAATTAACGCTGTCAAACTGCCCAGAGAAGGTAACCGTAAAATTAACCTTGAGGTCCTCGTCGCGGCCAGCATATGACTGATATTGGGTGGAATTCATGTCAACCAAACCAGAAAATTCGAGCTCCAAAGTGGTATTTGTTACAGATCCTTGCATGACCGTCGTGGCTGGCCAGCGCATATCTGTATCATGCGAAGCACAGCTCTGCGCTCGGAGACGGAACAAGCCTTCGGAATCACTGATCCGAGGACTAAGATCAGTAACTGTGGAAGCATTGAAGTCAACGGCACCTGGCGCTGCCGAACTAGTTGAGACATTCATGATCATTGTGTCCGATGCTTCGGTGCGAGAAGCCGAACCTCTAGTTGTGACGATGCCGAAGAGATCCGGCTCCGAAGAGCACGAGTCTCCTTCCCATTTGATCTGTGTATAGGAGGTGTGGATTTCGCTCACAGCCTTGGTGGATTCCCACGCCTTGAACCCTATGATGAAAGGGTTTTCAGATCCAGCTGGATATGGAGGCTGTGGCCCTATCCATGCATATCCTAACAACCGGAGCTGCTTCGTACTTTGACATTGGTTCCCATTCGTTATATTGTATGACAGATATCCTTCCCCTTGGAAGTATGAACCATCGTATATGGTTGGACTGTCGGTCGAGTACGCACCGCTTTGCGATGTCCAGTTCCACGCATGTCTAGGGACAAGATATGTGTTGCTAAGTGCATTGCTTGTATCTCCACTTCCACACCCCGAAGGACTTGAGCTGTCGTCGCTTCCACCGCTGTCGCTACCGCTATCACCGTCGCTGCTACTGTCACTATTGCTGTCGGTGTTATGGTCCCCTCCCCCACCTCTTCTGGCGACCACTCCCCCGTCGAAAATGGACAACAGAAGGAGGAACCAAGCGAAAAATACGTGCGACACCATTGTATCTAGCCCAATCTATGGATACTGCAGTGTACAGCGTAGTGCTGCAGGATAGGGGGTAAAAAAAAAGAAATCTCCATCATTTCCACAGACGGGAGGTTAAGAGATTATACGTTTTCAGTAGGCCCGAATATAGAACGCCAAGGGCTTGTCCTCGTATTACTTGATCAGGCTATACATTGCCGTGTGCGCCATTGGTTGAACAGGCTTTCTGGACGATTATCAAAGTTCAAACTAAGTGTAGCATCTCCTTGGCGGGTCCCTGTAATTTAGGATGAAGATCTGATATTGTAGAAACATCATGCACTACCAATAAAGACAGGGCTTCATTACAGAAGCATTAGAAATAATATATTCTCCTACCATTCAACGATCCGAAAAAGGTACAACGGCGAACAAATAAAACACAATAGCTTCAGCAATCGCGAGTGCTGCGCCTCCGAAGAATGTTGGCCTGATCTGCAGATAGTTACCTAGATAGGCAGATTCTGGTCATCTGACTCGGCACACTCCTGGGGCGCTAGACTGAATCACGACTTGAAGTCTTAAATGGGCAGTCCATGGGGCTTGTTATCTCAATTAAGCTTGGTGCTAGGGTTAGACCCAAGGTTGACCATATTGGGTCCAGTCTTGCCCAGCACGGGTTATTCCGAACCCCCACTGATTTAAGAATGGGGCTCTCTTTTCCATTATATTTAATGATTTAAATGTAGCTCCTCTATTTAAAGGCTACCATACCTAGTTAGCTAAACCAATGTTATACTTTATGAAGTATTGTTGTTTATTTTTATGGCCTCTATTCTAGTACGGTTAATATTGTTGTGCTCAACGCCCCTTCCCTCCATGTCTACTAAGTACGTACACTCACTTGGTAGCTAAAATAGAACAAAAAAGTGAACTTGGTGCTGCAAAAGTTAGCAAATGTAGATGTAAGTGACAATTTGGGCTGATTGCAAGGAAACCATGTTCTCACACCCTCTCCTTGTATGTAGTGGACTCCCTGATAGACCAAGTGAAGTGACTTATATCACCCAAGTTTGGCGTCGATCTCGGCGACTTGTCTTAGATGTCGAAGTGATTGCTTAAGAGGGGTATGCTTTTATCCTTTTGCTTCTATGGTTGAAGGTAAAGTGCCTGGGGGGAAGGGTCGTTTAAAAATTGATATCCGCGGATATTATTCATCTGCATGCAAGTTCAAACTCAAAGAGAGCAGATAACTATGGCCATTGGCCCTAACCCACTGTTACCCACATTCTGTCGCGCGATGGTCTCGAAGAAACGCACAACCCTATTTTCGCCACGAACCAATGACGTACACGAGTCCCTTCGCCCCTTCACACCGCAGTCCATATTTCTGATGATCCGCGGAGATAGTTATGTTGCCGAGATTCTTCATACCTTTGATCCTAATCGCTCTGCACTGCTGCTGGTCAATTACTATTTCCAAAATGGGAAGTTGTATGTGCTGGGTAATGGCTTCTTTGCTGGTCCTTGGATCTGCGATCCATGCAAGTATAAGTATCCACATTCCTTTCAGTCCTGCCGTAAAACACGCTTTCTGTGCTCCTGTTTGTGTATGATTAGGCTACGATTGGAGCCGGTGTTGCAACGTCAGATTTTCAAACTTGATAAAGTAACAGCAGAAGTATGTAACTCAGATATTGTCAGTTTTCACGACGTTAAAAACTTGCTAAGTTGAGATCTAGTTACCGTATCTCTAAACAATCCTGGTGTGGTCCTTTCAGCTTGCCCAAATGGACCCCACTTTTGATCCTACCAAAGAGACATTGAACCTACTGGTTAGCTCTGGCATCGCAAAAGCGCGATTACCCTGGCCAGACCTGCTTCTCAAATCGTTTCTCGCTGGGGCTTTCCTATCCATCGGTGCTCTTTTCAGCCTAATCGTTGCGGGAGGCTCACCCTCTCTGCGCGCCGAGAATCCTGGGCTTGCTACACTGCTCTCCAGCTTTGCCTTTCCAACCGGCTTCGTTATCCTCACCATCGTCAATACAGAGCTCTTCACAGCCAATGTGTTCGTATTGATATTAACCACGTTCATGCGGAGGACTACCTGGCTCGACCTTGTCCGCAATTTAGTCTTATCCTACATCTTCAACTTGGCAGGCTGTCTATTCCTGGCGGGCTTTCTTTGCTGGTGGTCTGACTCTCTCTCCACAGACATACTGAAAAGTTTCGCAGTCACGCAAGCCGAGGGACGGGTCAACGTGCAATGGTCCGTGAACTTTCTAAGAGGGGTCGGATGTAACTGGCTCGTGGGCTTGGCGATCTTCCTCTCAATATCCTGCAAAGATAAAGTCTCTAAGATCTATGCGATTTGGATTCCGATTTGGACGTTTGTTGCGATTGGCTATCAGCATTGCATTGCGAACTTCTTTCTCGTGCCGATTGGGATGTTTTACGGTACGAACTTCGGGGTCGGGAAGTTTATCTACCAGAGTGTGATTCCGGTTACTCTTGGTGATATTGTTGGAGGTGCTGTGCTTGATGGGGTGTTCATTTGGTTCTTGTATGGGCATAGGATTATGAAGAAACGGCCAAGTGATGAGCCGAATACTGGGGGCCATCTCCCGTCTTGAAACTTGGTTCTGTTCAGTAGGATGTTAAAAGATTAATGAATATGTCAGAACGATTATGTTTGGAGTCAGGTCTCATTTGATTTATCTCATGGCTGACAATTCACTTGCTCAATTTACTCGACAGACGAAAACAACAGCAGATCATTAAATACATTATAGCTTGCTGCTAGAAGAAGCAGCCTTTGGAATCCCAAACTTTGAGACATCCTCCTTCGTCCTTCCATCTATTGCCAGTTCCGCCAGAGCGCGGCCAAAGGCGGGGGCAAACTTGAACGCATGCGCAGCACCCAAGCCCACAATGATGTCTTTATTGTTGTCCAGTGGGCTGATAATGAACTGTCGATCTGGTGTGATCGTATACTGACAAGTCACAGTGCGAAGCGGCTGGCGTTCTTTGTCGGGTATAAAGCTCTTCATAAACGAGGAGAGCTGCTCGAGCAACTGGGGCGATGGTACATAGGTACGTTGCTCAGGTGTCATGAAGTTGTTCGACCAATCACGACCGGCTTTGATAGTCGGCTCGCCGTAAGATGGGAACCCATAGAACGCCGGATCCCCGCCCCAAATCCACACGGGAAACCGATCGGGCTGGAAAGCGTCTGTATCTGTCGGCTTGAAGTAGGTGACTTGTTCCTGCATCACGGACAGGGGAATATGGACTCCCAAAGGCGCGAGAAGCTTGTTCGTCCACGCGTCGGTTGTGAGAATTACCTTAGCTGCGTGGAATTCTCCCTTTGATGCCTGAATAGTAACACCTCCCTCCTTCTTGGGGATCACACGATCGACAGGCGTATTCTCCTTCAAGACTGCGCCTTTCGAGCGTGCCAAGTACTGCATGGCGGCAACTGTTTTGGAAGCATGGGCTATACCTGCATCGGCGGTGTACACTGCATCTACCGTATCGGGGATGTCGAACTGGGGCCAGCGCTTTTTCACCTCCGTGGCATTCAGAATCTCATGGGGTAAGTTTGTGACTTTTAGGGTGTTAATTAAAGTTTCAAATGGTGAGGCCTTCTCCCGAGGGACGAAAACCAAGCCTCCAGTGATAGTAAGGAGCTTTTGGCCGGTCGCTTCTTCCAACTCAGCCCAGTCCTTATAGGCAGACTGAGCGAGCTTCACATATTCGGGTAGGGCGTTGGAGGTCCTAACAATGCGTGATGTATCGTGGGAGGCCCCGTGTACGTGACCAAATTCGAACTGCTCAAATGCGATGACTTTTTTTCCCTTCTGCGCGGCCTGGTAGGCCGCTGCACTTCCTAGGACACCAAGTCCGACAACTGCTACGTCGTATTGCTCCATATTGAATAATAATCGTCAGTAATATTGACTGCCCTTCTGGTAGTGGGTTTGGCATGTCATGGCTCCAATGTATATGCTTGCGCCTCGGTTGACACGGGCCGCTCACGTGGTTCTTGCTGAGGGGTCCGGATGGTTGCGGCGTTGATTGATAGACTTTGGCCAACAGAAAGAGTAAAATCCTGGAAAAGAAGCGAGTCTGTTGTTCTGGTCAATGAATTTCTCGCATGGTAGAACTGGCTTACATAGAAGTCGTGCTTACCGTCAGTATCATGGCGTCCTCCCATCCAAAAGAGTAGAAGATGGGTCTAACCGCTCGGGCCATTCTATTGGACCACCGTAAATTATCAGCTATAGGCATAGCTGTCACGTTTGACTGTGTAAGGGAGTAAGTCAGTGGACCCGGGGCAACATCCGGGCCCAGTGTTCAACCCCGCTCCAAACAGTATCGCGTCAATCTGCCGTCGTTATCAAACCACCCAACGCGGGCCGCTTCCGTTCTGACCAAGCGGTAACACAATTGGACGAAAGAGTCTTGCTGTGAGAGATATTACTCGGGGCTCGAGTCTCATTGCTGTCATTCATTGTTGGAACTAGATGTTGTGATTGACGTGGTGGTGTTGGATTCTGTACCTCCTGGCTCGTTGTAAAGGTAGAACGTGTTGAGTACCTTTTTTCCGTTCAATCACCGACCAGTTGCTGTGGGAGCCTTACAACAACAACTTTGGGGAGATTTTGTTCCATGGATTACCTCAAGCAACACTACGTCACTGTCCTAGAGGTTCATCATTTTCCAAGGCGTCTACGAGAGAGACGTATGTCAAGCACAGTACCAATCTTCTCACATCTCCTAGCTCATATGTGAATATGATGCTGATTCTACCATTCCATATTAACGGCGACCCAACGCTATCAAGTGCTGTGCAGGAAGCCTCATTGATCTCAATCGAACTCGCCCTTCATCCAAATTCCAGTCTACTCTACTAACCCTCCATTCGCTTTCTTCACCATTACAAACGGCTCCCCAACTCTCTTCAACAACTTGACCTCTCTAGGCTTCACAAACAACGGCTCCGTCACAGCAAAATAATCATGATAATATGGCTTTTTCAATTGTACCTGTCTCGCTGCCAGTCAGATACTACTTTACTTCTCGATGCCACATCTACACAGAAGGAGTACTGTTATGGTGTGGGAGGATGGGCGGATCGTATACGTACCCCGATAAGCCATTCCTTCGACGCAGACCTGGAATATTCACATTAGTCACGCCAACCCAACCTGAATACCTTTTCTTGATTTTATAGAAGGAAAAATGGAAATGATAAAGGCAAAGCTGAAGCAGGGGAATGTACCAATTCTCCACCCACGAAATTGTCCCGGGGGCGTCGGGCTCCTGGTATAATTCGAAAAAGGTACATTCGGGCTCAGCGACGACGGCCTCGTAGACGGGTTTCATTGCGGCCCAGAATTTAGGCACGTCCTCGGGGTTGAGGTGGATTGTTACCTGCAGGGAAATGGATTCTGAAGCGATGGACATTTTGGCTTTACTATCGACAGTTCGTCGGGGGGAAGCTAAGATGCGTTGAGCGTAGGATAGAATATAAGTTGATTGGGGATGACAAATACGAATGATTTTAACCAGGCAATAGGCGGAGATTTCGGGATTAGCGGCTGTAATTCTACAACAAGGGGAATGCTGCATTTGGAGTAAGCACTAAACACTAGACTGGTGACTGCCAACAAGCTTGGGGAGATTAACGCGAAGTTAACCAACTGGGGTAAGTGATGGGAGATTGCATCGATCATTGGCTATCTAGAGCTGGGAAGAAAGATACTTAATTAGCATATTTTCCAGAGGGGCTATATCCCACTCCATAACCCATGGTGTAGTCCACTAGGTGGCTATCCAGTTTAAGCCTTTGTTTACTTAGAGGCTCAATGAAGACAACCTTGTCGGCGAAGATCCCCAAGGCCGGGGATTCTATCGTTATGCTATCGCAAAACTAGCAGTGACTATGCTGATGTATGCACTCAGTGCACGCTTAGAAACTGTATGTTGCATTCTTCTTCTCCCTTCCTTTTTTATCTTTCCCTGAAACTTTCGTCGCGAATTCTCTGACCGCCACATAGTACCTATGTACGTAGATATCAGGCCATAAGCCATCAACATGAATTGACTGCAGCCGCCGTGAACCCAGAAAAAAATGAGCGACTCGCGTGCGCTACGGGTGAATACGCCCGGAAAGCTGCAGCTTATCTCTTGGTTCATTTTCCAGCCTCTACGACCGCTACTGCAATACAAGGATCCCACGATGCGGACCGCCGCGGAGACAGGAGTCGATGTCGCGGAGCTGGCGGTTGGTCCTGAGTTTGCTGGCGCGAAGGGTTACTTCACCTAGAAGAAGCAAAACACCAGCTCGCCCGAGAGTCTGGATCTAGCGAAGCAGCAAAGACTGCGGGAGAGGACGTTAGAATGGGTGGGGTTGACAGAGAAGGATTTGCCTCTCAAGTTGGGAATTCCTTGCCTCGCACAAACCGAGGAGTGGGAATGAGACTAATATCTGCATTATCAGTCTGGATAAACTTCAAAAGAAGATTTTGGTGCAAACGGTTTGTTCCTGCTACTTATTTATTTAGAGTATTGCTTAAGAGCTCATGCCGATTACATCTCACATTCCCCGTCACTCAGTAATTACCCTTTTCTTGTCCAAACAGCTGCTACACTACTTAACTTATTGTTGTCCGGAGACTGACAGATACGAACTCCCGAGCCATGGGTCGGGCTATCACTTTTCTATTAGGCTCGGGGTGCGGGTTGAATCGCCTGAAACCCGAACCGGCCGGGACGGGTTCTAAAATCATTAACCCGAACACGACTCGCTAACCACTCTATCCCTCATCTACATACGTCTATTGAGAGCTACGCATTCAGAAATTGCTAGCGTTACTGACCTTAATAATTTTCCATGGGTTTGTTCATGCTCCACCCAAACCCGGCCAATCAAGTCGGACAATCCCAATTACGGTTTATCATATTTCCACACAACTATCAAGTTTTATTGGGATTGCCCCCATTGCCCCCATTTCGGGACTATGAGACTACCCATGAAAATGCCATACGAGGCTCTATTGGCTGGTATCTACCAAGAAAGCATAAGTCAGCGGAATAATGATGTCCATCCAGAGTCCAGACGATCCGCCAAGATCAAGCGGGGCAGATTAGATTGCCTTCACCGGCAATGTCGTTTTATCTGATCATCTGATAGGCGAAACTTCGAGAAGTATGGACGAAGTGGAGACACTGTGTGAGATTTTCACTGCCGGACTCTTGGAGCCTCCTTACTAATGGACTTGTAATCATACATTGTCTAATTTATGTCCTGCTAATGGCCAGCGATAGGAGGTGTATGACTGCAGCTTATTACAAATTTGTACTGTACGCTGGAAAAGAGGGTCCACATTAGCGGCTATGCTGTGATATCCACTGACTTGCTTTATTGCCGATAAAACATAGTATTTACCTCACCTCGGCTGGTGAGATCGCTTCTCTGCCTCCGAAGTCGGATAGCTGGTCCCCCTGGACTTACTGATGTATTATATCGGTTGTGCATATGGTTGTTGCACTATGTGAGCAGTGAGCGGGGTTTTGCCATATGTACTCCAATTTGGTCTAAAGGAATGATGTAGTTTGTTGTTGGTACAAGACTGAATGATAGTTAAACTAAGATGTATGTATGGTTTGTATGCTTTAAGCTCTATACTCTATACTCCGCTGTTAATATGGTATGCTATAAAAGTGCTGCACGTTCGATGCGGAACCTGCAACTCAGGTGCAATGTAAATAAGCTACTATGGCAAGCTCACAAATGCCAGATAGATATTATAGGTAGACTCCAACAACATCCTCTCAGAGTCACTGTACGTCCCATTAAACACAGGATCAGGGGTAATTGTACCCGCGTCGATCTCCGAGGAAAAGATTTCCTGGCTAACGTCATAAACCTCCGTTGTTGCCGGCAGAGTCCCATCAAGGAGATACTCGCGGATGGTATTCACCAGCCCCAAGGAACCAAGACTGATTGTGGTATGGCCAGGTCCCCGTCTGATCGCAAGCTGAGACGAGGAAGGAAGCCAAGTGTGTAAGCGGACCGCAGAGTTTATAGGGGTAGTGGCGTCATGCAGCGCGTTAATAATCAAAACGGAAGTATTCTGCCTAGTGAGGATGGCGTTCGTCTCCCCGTTAGTGAGCTTCGAGGCTCCCAGGTTCGGGACTCTTGGGCGAGTATTGGGGAAGTTTCGGCAGAAGGATAAGGTGGACAGATCCGCATTCAACCATGGGGTCTGCTCAGCAAGAGAGATGTTGAGGACCAACTGTGCAACTTCAGGGAGTTTGGTATGATTGGAGGGGGCATTATCAGTGCACTGGATAGGCCATCCAGCAAAAGAGCCGCTATCAGGCGCACTGGCGTTCGTTTCTGGACCTGCTGCATCCGTCAGGAGGCTGGCGACAGGGTCGGCATTTCCTTCCTCGAGTGCGCTCACTGCCGAGGCGACAGCGGGCCATGAGCTGGGTAGTCTCAAGAAGGAATATATGAAAAAACTGAACATTCCAACTGTGATGGAGAACGATCCGTCCGATACGTCAATAGGGTGTCTATATAGAGACGCTTGTAGATTGGCAAGGCGCGTGGCGATGTCTGTGGTGCGGTTTCCGGCGGTAGTACGGTTTCCTGGAACTTTGTTCAAAGCACAACCATCTATGCCGGCTTGTGCACAGGATGTAGCCAGATCATTGATAGAGTCACGGACATATAACTCGTCATAGGGAAGCTGACTAGTATATGTTTGCGCATTCGCGGCAGAATCGAAAACACCATCAAAGATAATCTTTCCGACTCGTTCTGGATAAGTCTGAATAAACTCGGCACCGAGAATAGTTCCATATGAAAAGCCCCAGTAGTTGAGGGTTGCATTGTCTGTTCCTTCTATGGCATCGATGATAGCTGCCATGTCACGGACCACATAGGCGGTACTGGATGTGTATAATGCCGGGGAATTATGGTCGGCACATGCGTCGGCGAGCTCTGCAATGGCGTTATCATAGTCCTTCAGTGCTGCGTAATATGAGGGCATGTAGCTCTGATTCCGAAATTGGCTATACTCTATCTCAGCTGCTGCGGGAAGCGCGGCAGATGCGTCAGCTTCCTCGCCAGCCGAGTCGAAGCACTGCAGGAGAGGTCGTGCAGAACCTGTGCCGCGTGGATCCCAAGACACTATGTCATAGAAGCCACCTGTGATGTTGGCCATACCTTCTCCGGCGCCGTTCAAGAGGAAATCGGTTCCAGCAGACCCAGGACCGCCTGGGTTTGTGAGAAGAGAGCCTTTGCGCTGGGATGCAGGCACGGTGGCATTGTAGCGAGCCAGCGGAATATACGCCAACGCGCCGTTTTCTGGATCAGCGTACTCGAGCGGCACCGTGAGGGTGGCGCAATCTAGGGATGGATTCGATGTGCATGGTGACCATTGGATGCTCGCAAGAGCAGGGGCTATCTGCAAGTACCCGAGAAGGTAGAGCTTCGAGGACCACGGACCAGGCATATCGACTATGACCTAACCCTAACGGCTTTGGAAAACGGATGTAGGGGATCGCCATCATGATATAGCATTTGGTGAACGAGTCAGCTCCGCCAGCTGCCGAACATGAAAAAAGTTTTAACTTGGGTGCAATAGTTCCACTCACCAGTCATGATGACCCAGCGACCACAGAATATCTACTCCGTAATAGGCATATCCAGTGAGCTAGGTGGATCACTAGTTCCATCCAGTGCATAGATCGGCGATCTTTGCTTCTGTTCGGGCTAGCGTGAAATCTCTTTTGGATATGGCGCCTTCGCTACCAGCGAAATCATTAATAAACTCGGAAGGTAGCGCGGCAACCCGAGATTCCTCGAGAGAAATATGCACTAATACACGGTATTTACAACACCAAGGAACAACTGCGAGTCATTGTGTGGTTTTCTTAGGGATACCCGGTACCACTCGACGGTAACGGAGTGTATCGGGTTTGCAACTCCGCTAGAACTTCGGGCGGGTTCAAGAGACGCTCCGAGAGACAAAAACTTTTCCGAGTCGACTTCACTCCCCACACTTGACCTTCAACGATGTGATTCATTTGAATTAGACTCTATTATCTACTTTTGTTTATCTATAATGTAGCGATTCATAGAGGGTACTATTATCGTTCGGACAAGGTGATACTGTATAGCTTGAGTATGGCTACGTACATAGAAAGCGCTGTTCTCCAAAATATATTTCCCGGTTGCAAAGGAATACGAGGGCTGAAGAATCTGAAATAACCACTCTGGTTCCAAACTAAATACTATCTTTTAACTGGAAGAGTTGCTGGCTTAGTTTGAATTCGAGCTACTCTGCAAGTAATTAACTGCTATGATACTCTGTCTAGTCGGACGCTACAGCCTGGAGTCTGGACTTTCGAACACGACCCAACTAATGTCTGGGTGATGGCTGATTGTATGAGAGGGATCCCGCCGGAGACGAAGGGTACAAGACAAACAGACATGTGATTAACGTTAGTATTAGGACCCTAGAGAGAGTACTGTGCGACGGTGAGCGCGTGCCGTTGAGTACAACTGAATCGGGGTACTGGAAGGATAGCTTCATGAATAGATATAGCTCTGCGCTGTGTTGGTCTGACATATCTTAGCCAACAAGGGAAGGGAAAAATATATGGTAGAAAATCCTGAGCTCCTGTCACAAATACCTCGATTGTCAATTACTTATGCAAGTCCTGGTAGCAAAATCACTTGCCCATAGTGGTCTGTGGGTTAGGTTGGGGTTCAAAATCTAGAACCTGCCCCCGGCCGGGTTCGGGGCGGGTTCGGGTCGGGTAACACATATTACTCTACCTGCATTATCCACTATTATAGGAAGATCAGGGACTGAGTAACAAAATCTATTGATGAAAACAGTTCAGAAACAGCATCACACATACTAAGAACTGTCTCCCTAATCCAGACATATATCAAGCGCAAGACATGATTATCACCTAATCCTTAAGTACTGAACTGCTTAATCGTCTATTTAGAACTACATACATAGCACACAGAGCCTACTAGGCCTAGGCATATCCAGCCGAAAAAGAGCGCATATGTATCTTGCGTCCTCAATTACTACTACATCTGTGTGCAGCTGAGAGCATGTGGTGGTATTACTTAAACACTTCTGTTGACCATTTACCCCTGAGACGTTGGGACCAGGATTAAATCTTGTTTGAATATTTTAAATATCCAGCTTCAGGTTGATAGGAATCCCCTTCGTCCACGTTCTCGCAGTAGTATGCATAATTGTTCAGGTCGCATATCAGCTACATTTTATAACTAGGCGAGTCTTCGCCCACTTGCCTCAATAGCCGTCTTGGAACCCGGCTGATCCGTACGGATGCCAGCGCTCTAAGTTCCTCTGCCGTTGTGGACGAAGTGTATGCCGATGAAGAGTATATGTATAATTTTGAGCATATTGGCGAATATTATATGTGTACTCACCAGTGTTTGATCCTGTTCTAGCCTGGAGGAACAAGATGCATTGAAGAGGTTGAATGTTCGTGTTATGTAACCCATGGGGTGTCAGAATAGACAGAGCTTTCTCGTCTGGTGAAAAGGCAAGGGGATAGATGAATAGGTAGCTTTGACCTCCCAAACGTCACACTACATCACAGGGATTTGGCCAGCCCGCGAATTTTAGAGGTGGCCTAGATATGTGTTTCTACCTCTTTCAGATGTTTTTGCCTTGTTGCACGTGGACTATGCTATGCAATCAGCACCACGGTATCCACAGCATGCCTGCAATATTCATATTGACATGTATGTATGCCAGCGAGAAGATAAAAGGAAGAAATGGGGAAAAAGCGAAATAGTAGCAGTGATAACCATGAGGTAGCATATATGCCATTAGATCAATGTACCTTGTCTACAAACTTCATGACCTTGTTCCCAGTACTGCTCTTCTCAAAGCCCGACAAGTCATCAAGGAGCGTAACCTGGAAAAGATGCTCGTTCTCCGCCAAAATGAAAAAGTATTTCTCCAGCTTGTTCAAAAGTTCTTCCTTGGTCATGATGTGTTCATTATCCGCCTGACGCAGCAGACGAATCTCGAGCTTCGTCTGGGGTGATGATTCCAGAGTGGCTAGAATCACCTGCCACTGGAGGACTCCGGTCTTATCGCCTTGCATAAAGCTGACGATGTTTTCGAATTCAAAATACATGCCGAACCACTTGAAACTGAACCGACGGTCGCGACCACGAAGACGGAGGACTCGGAGATGCTCTAGCTCGGATTCAGGGATGATAGCACGGGCTTTCTCTGGTAGCGGTTGTAATGATCCAACATCTCCTGTGATATAGCGCACAAGGGGGTTCCGACGACGTACGAGGGAGGTCTGAACGATGATACCCTCCTCGCCGTCCGGCACGGATTTTACGCCAGCGGACGAATCACCTTCAGAGGCGGAATGAGGGAGGATCTCAATAACAACTTGACGGGTGTCGAAGATGAAGTCCATGGTACCGGGTGGACGCTCCGGGGAAGTAAGGTCGGGGTCACTCAGAGCGCATGGGCCTGCTTCCGCGCTTCCCCAGACTGAACATATCTTTACCGGACCTAAGGTCGCCCTGATGTGGCTTTGTTGTGTCTCGGTAAGTGGCTCGGAGGTGTACAGGACCTTTGTTAGCTTGATCTTCGCTTTCTCCTCCGCTGGAAGTGTAGAGATATGGTGAACAACTTGGACGACCTGGCTGCCGTCGCCAGTAATAACATTAACGTGATAATGGGCCAGAGCATGAACAACCTCGGCAGGCGTCATATAGTTTCCGGCGCTGAGAACAGTTGCTCCTGCATTTTCCAGAATCTCACTCAGAAGATCGAGAGACCTGCATATAAATTAGAGAAAATTCTTTACTCATGCTATATCAAGTTCTCTAGCGTGTGGTCAACATACCTGTAGAAGTATCCAGAGGCATGGGTCGTCAAGATCCAATCATGAGGCTCCACGACTCCACAAGTGCTCAAGAATTCACCAAAAACTGCGCGCTGGTTGCGGTTTTCTTTGGTGTCAGTCACAAACATCAGCGGCAGTCCGCCAGAACCTCCTCCTGTGATGCTGACGTAGGAACTACGTCTGTACTCATTTTGGGGGTTTGTGTCGTCTGTAAGACGTGCAATGGCTTTGTAACTAGATGGCTCCCTGTCAGTTGTTGGGAATTGAGAATGCGGTATCAAGACTTACAGATCTTTCTTGGTAACTAAGGGTAGTGAACTGAGGTCAATATCCGTCGACTTTTTTTCAGCCGATTCTATTGCCGACTTGATTGTTTCTGGTGTGGGAGGGTATTCGACGGCAGGGTTATAAAAAGGGTGGATTTCGGCGACGGCGAGAACATCCTTGAGGGAAAATGTGGTAGGAGCCATCATTCCACAGACTCGGCACAAGCAATACGACCGAAACCTTGAAGGTTAATGACGTGACTAGAGCGGCGACATGTAAAATGACACATTGTGGTTAGGGCGCATCCGACATTCTTATACATAAGGGGCTTTAACAGCAGTTTTGATGTGGCGTACATTGCGGAGTACATCAGCCAGTTCTCAATTAGCTTAAAGCTTCTGGTGACTCGACACATGAACTAAAGACATGATCAGAGTTAGCTGAGCGTAAGCGACGTATGAGCATCAAGACATTTATGTGGTAGAGGGCCCGGCCCGCTGGTATTGGAAAATATGCAGCATGCCTTCGTTCAGTGGTATGCATGTCTCGAGCTAGTTCCGCATGCGCTAATTAATCTGGGATTGTTACTGTATTGAAAAGCAATTTCTTCTGAACAATACATAATCCCAAGGAGCTAAACTGCCGAGGTTTAGTGCGAGTCCGTGTTGTGGGAACTGAATGGCTAAAGTTTCCACGATCCGAGTTAGGGTTCCACCCGGACTATGGGCCCTCGGCTCTCACCCCTCCTCTCGCTGAATAGACTGTGGCCACGATGACAGTATTCGAGTCCGTGCTGAACGCTAGGGCATTAGACCTGATTGACTAGCTGCAAGATACATTATGAAGCGAACGTAAGGGGCAAAAGGTTACATAATGAAAACCCGCCGTCCGCTCGATCAGTGCGGTGCCGTGAACACGGTAGAGGAAATCCCCTGCAGATCAAAAGTCAATCCAGATCGGCCCAGGATACCAGCTAGGTATGCAGCTACGCCGCTTCCCAACCGTAAAAATACATACCATGCTCCCTTCGGGCTGTTTATTTGAATTTGCAAAAAGCAATGAGGGATTTCAGCTAGAATAATCACGCCGCATACACCTGCTCTGGCCAACTCCGTACAGCTAATTAATATGAAAGCTAATTTCTATTGTATATATATGTAGTAGTAAGAGTTCACACTGACCGTCGTTTCATTAATTGCTTTTATCATCGCTCAAGTTCCGAAGATGATGGTGACGGACATGCCTTCCGATACTTTGGTAGATAGCATCATCACAGAGAGAATTTGGAAATTGAATCAAAACCCCGTTGACATTCAGCATGACCTGCCGTTTTTGGTCGCCGACACAAGACGAATATTCCAACAACATGAACGCTGGCTTCGATGTCTTCCTAATATTGCACCCTTCTACGGTCAGTTGTGGGCACTATCTCAATTACCACTGTGTTCAAATAATTGACAAAATTTTCGATAGCCGTGAAATGTAACTCAGACGTTCGGCTACTACGCTATCTCGCACGTCTAGGCGTCGGTTTCGATTGCGCCTCATGGGGAGAGATGAAACTCGTGCTAGACTTGGGCGTAGACCCGTCAAGGATTATCTTCGCTCATCCGTGCAAAGCAGTATCTGCCTTGCAGATGGCTTCCAGAAGAGGAGTTCCACGTACGACATTTGACAATGTCGACGAGCTCGAGAAAATAAAGGAGAATGCCCCCAATCTACGGCTACTCCTTCGTATATACGCCGATGATGACACCGCTCTTGTATCCCTCGGGAACAAATTTGGAGCCCCCTTAGACACCACCAAAGCTTTACTTCTGAAAGCGAAGGACCTCGGCTTAGTAGTGGATGGGGTCAGTTTCCACGTTGGTATGTACCAGCTTTATTCTCAAATTGCCTCGCTCTAGCTGCAGGCTGTATTCCATAGTAGCTAACGGATACAGGATCTGGAGCATCGAATGCCGATACTTTCGTGACTGCTGTACAGAATGCCAAACGAGTCTTCCAACAAGGAAAACAGCTCGGGTTCAATATGCATGTTTTAGATGTTGGGGGCGGGTTTCAAGATTCTAACTTCGAACCAATGGCACTAACTCTCCAACGAGCTATTGAAGAAGAATTTCCCCCTTCCACACAGGTAATGGCGGAACCTGGCCGATACTATGCCCGCAGCTTCTACACTGCGGCGTGCAAGGTCATCGCCCGACGCAAGCAAATTGGGCAGGACAAGTTATCGCAAAGTGACATGCTGTACCTAAATGATGGGATATATGGGTGTTTCATGAATGCCGTGGCCGAGAATGAGATCTATCGGCCTATTCTGATCAGACAAGAGACTACGAGCAGTACCGAGAGAGAGGCTGGGGAGCATCGCTACTCTGTATGGGGCCCGACGTGTGACGGGCTGGATTGTATCGCCAAAGAAGCTACTATGGGTTGTGAAGTAAAGGTTGGGGATTGGGTCAAGTTTGAGAACATGGGAGGTAAGTCTGCCATTCATTTAAGGATTTATAAAACTTGGCAGTTAACACAAGTTTATCGCAGCGTATACAACAGCGACTTCTACGCAATTCAATGGATTTCCAAACCGCTACGACATCATATATGTCGATGACTATATCCCACCGAGATGCGATAAAGAGGTTATGGCTAGTACCAAGCGCATGAGGTCAGAAGCTGTCCTATAGATATTATGAATACACCAATAGTAATAGAAAACATTTCCCAAGCTATTCGTACTTCCTGTGTGAGCCCTCATAATTGACTGCCAGGGCGATGGTATACTACTTTTCCTTTTCCCAGATCTTGCCTCGGCTTCTTGCTTAAACTGTGGGTGGGGCCCATTGTTCGTAGTGTCCGTATTATTTACGTAGTTTTAGGTTAGGAACTTAGGATAGGTTCGAGAATCGGGAGAACTTTCCATTAGAATGATCGGCGGGGCAGACTAAAGACACGGGATAAATTCGAGACTCTACCAACATGGATGAAGTAAGTTTCAGGTATTTTACGCGTTTATATCCTCTCAGCTCTGACAGCACTTACAATGCCCCACCTCGAAAACCTTTGGCCCTAGGGATCTGCAAACTGCGGCACTTATGTGAATCCTCACGGTAGATACGAGCCAAGATTCAAAGACCTTGCGCGATGTAGTGGGCCTTGCGCCATTTGGGCCTTCAAAAATGTGGAGACGGTGATATTAATCCGAGACATTTCGTAGCTTTGATCTTAATGTTAGGGTTCATGGCTCAGCTGAGAGGTGCTAGCGATTTTAGGCAAATGTTCGCCAACATCCCCACCGCCTAGTTTATATTTTAGCTTCTTTAGTTTATTTATTGGCTTTTTTATTTCTTCTGAATAATTTTAGTACTAGTTACCAGGGTTGACTTTGTCTCCGCAATTGTCAATGGTATGTTCAGCTAGGCAAATGGCAAGGAAGCTTGGCGCATATCCAGGTAATAATAAAAAACAAAGCACAAATGTCAAAGACGCATGGGTTGAATTTAACTCCAGTGGCAAGTGACACCCTTGTCTAGTGATCCTCTGTTTCTGAAATAAGATGGCAGCGAAATAATGACTTTATCTACTACTTTCTTGTCTTACATTTTCTTCTAAGTCTACGTGATTGTACATCATTTCCACACCATGAAGATTCCAACTCCCCAACAACTCCAACAGCTCCATGTCCCCCTTGGTGGGGGCCATTATGAGCCCGTAGTAACTTTTGACGCGGCGAAAGCCACGTATCTCCAAGACCAGGAGGCTCTCCAGGAGAACCTCTTGCGATTATGCTCCGTCAACGGATGGCATAAAAGTTCTAGAGCAGCTTGCTCTCCTCGGCCAGTTCTCGTTAGCTCAGAGCACCAACAGCGATGGAGGGAGCTTCATGAAGCTCTAGTCCTAGCTATAACCGACATTGTCGAAAGGTGGTTGACGGACCCCAAGGCTAGATTCCCAGAACGGATGCCTTTGGAGCCAGAGGAGGAGGACCTACTGCACGTACGCTTTCTGTGATATCTACCACTGCAGCGCAAATTATCTAATCTTAAACTGCCAGTGGATTGATAAGCAAGTGCCTCACAACCTTCCACAATACCGAGACTGCCGGGGCTCATGGAGACCCGACTTCCTGGTGGAAGAGGAAAACAGTGAAGACGGCTCTGGGCCTGTCGAAAACTTTCGCATCAGTGAAATCAATGCCCGATTCTCCTTTAATGGCTTTATGTTCACCACATGCGGACAGCAAGCAATACACGACATGGGTATTTGCGACAATGGCAATGGCCTGGTAGGCGCCACTGATCCGGCCAAGGTAAGCAAACAATATAAGATTCCCAGCTTTTCCTGTCACTATGTCCTCACTGTGTTTGTATAATGTAAGCTGACAGAAACTAGATTCTCAAGGGCCTTTTAAGGCTGTTCCAACCCGGTCTTCCATTGCACCTTTTGAAGGGCGATGAGGCTGGCGTTGACATCCATATGCTAGTGGACTTCCTTGACCGTTACTTGGGAATGACCCCCCGCTTTATTATGCCTGCAGATCTGAGACTACTGCCCGACCCACAGGCAAAAGGGGGCTACAAACTCTGCTGTGTGGCCAAAAACCCGGATAGCTGCGATCCTTCTACACTAATCTACCATAATGGAGAGATTCTGGAGGAGATCCATCAGGTCGGTCTGGAGCTTCACCAACGAGAGATCCGTGCCTTAGAGCCGGAAATGCTCCGGCAAATTAGTCTCAGGTGCTTTAACGACATGCGCACCATTCTGCTTGTTCACGACAAGAGAATGCTTGGGATTGTCAAACAGGAACTTGACAATTTAGTAGCAAAAAACGTTCTTACACTGTCTCAGGCGAAGATTCTGGACAAGGGCATCCCAGAAACAATCCTCCCGGGGTCGTTGGAGCTCGATCAGGCAATTGCTCACTGCAAGGAAATGCCAGAGCTAAAGGATGAATACATTCTCAAGCCTATCCGGAGTGGAAAAGGTGACGGGATCGTGTTTGGCGAAGATATGAACTCAAATGAGTGGATTTCAAGGTTAGAGGGCCTGCGGTCCGCTCAATTGATCCCGGGTGGAGGAACCTGCATTGTCCAACGCAAGGTCAAACAGCTTTTGTACGACGTGGTGTTAAGACCGAACGGCGTCATGACTAGATATCCGCTCATTGGAACTTACCACTCGATCAATGGTGAGTTCCTAGGAGTTGGGGTTTGGCGTAGCAGTCCTGATCGTATCTGCGCGATTAGTCATGGAGGTGCATGGACGGTTTCTGTTATGCGTGATGAATAGGCATGGTTCAAATCTTACGAGGTGTTGATTTTGTTTCTTATAACTATCTAGGTTTTTCAAATTCTGTCTATCTTCAACTCTTTTGCTTAAATTGGTGATGATCTGAACAGTTGTAGAGTACCTATATGGAAGTCTGCTTCATACTTCCAAATGCACAACCATAGAGCTCGTCCAACAAAGCTGAAACATTACGATTGTTGGCAGTGGACACGTGTGAGGTTCGATTGAATTGATCGTACTAATGTGGCGGCATGAGCCGTACACAAGAAGCTTCCCGGGCTGGTAAACTTGATGTATCCCGAGAATAAGTCTTAGAGATGAACCCTTAACGCAGGATCATATTTTCTATAAGTGACAACTTCGGAAACTCAGTCCTTTCTTGTCACTTCAGCTGAATTCAGGCTGAATTCATCGAACGCAGCTACCTAGCATAACCTGCCAGATGTCCAGGGTCTACATTAGCAGCAAGACTAGTGTTGCTAGGGACTCAGCTGCAGACCCATGGGCTCAGAGCCCTGACTCAGTGGCAAGCGCTAGCGCGAAAGGTTACTGCAGCTTTTTCAGCTCATGGACACAGTGGGTCCACGGTTATGTGGTATCATATCCCATGCATGAAGCATACAATACAGGAGAGAAATTCCGTTACGCGACCACATTATACTCTAGATGAATATTCATATCCACAGGAGGGAGCGACGTATGAGAGCTTTCCCGGGCGTAGTGCTTGGGGCCCATTTCAGCTACTTCACGACTACCTTTTGCCCCACTGACCCTGAGCTGAACTAGCTTTTGGGTCGACTCTCAGTATATAGTGACCATCCTACTGCTGTGCCTCAACTATTCGCATCTATCGTTTTATCTGATCAGATAAGCTGAACAAATCAATTGACGTCTTACTTCCATATCTTTACATTACACCCTACAGCTCTATTGACCATTCTATACCCCTGTCTCGTTAATTCCGTTCTTCTCCTCTAGACGAGGAAGAGATCTTCACATAAAAGAAAAATGCAACAATTCGTACGCAATATCAATCCCACGCGAATTGGGGACATAACTACACGTGAGTCGATCTCATCCAAAGATCCCAGTCGTGATGAAAACACTAATGCAGAGAAGAGGTATCCCGTGTCGTACCGCACTTAATAGCCAGTGACCTCAGCTGCGCAACGCGATCAAGCCACGTTACAGAAGTTTCGAACGCCCTTCGGCAGAGCGGCATCCTGAAGGTTAGCCTACAGTTCAAAGACGACGCTAGCGAATATCTCCAAAACCTCATTCTCGGTCTCCACAAACACCACGGACACGGATTACCCATTACCCACAGTGCATCGCGTGGTTGGTTCTGGGACATCCGACCAAACAGCACGACATTCCAAACTCCATCCCATCAAGCTCGGTCCGAGACTATGCAGGAATTCCCTTGGCATACGGACTGTAGCTACGAGGAAGCCCCACCCAAATACTTTGCGTTACAGGTTCTACGGGAAGATCGCTGCGGCGGCGGTACGCTCTCTGTCATGAACGTGGGGAAGCTAAGCTCGATGCTTTCTCCGTCCACATGTGCTGCACTACTGAGACCCCAATTCCGTATCGATGTCCCTCCAGAGTTCGTGAAAAGCGACGCTAGCCAGCATATTATTGGTAGCCTAATGGCTGCTGACTCGAGTGGCGCTCCAAACATGCTGCGCTTCCGGGAGGACATCATGACTCCCCTGAGTGTGGAGGCTGCGGCCGCGCTAGCGGAGCTAAAGAATTGTTTGCTGGGATTGGAGGTGCAGGCGGAGACGCTCCATCTTACGCCAGACTGCTTACCTCGGGGTTCTCTCGTGCTCATGGATAACCGCCGGTGGCTTCATGCGCGGAACGAAGTTATGGACCCCGAGCGCCACCT
Source organism: Aspergillus arachidicola (assembly GCA_009193545.1). Taxonomy (NCBI): domain Eukaryota; kingdom Fungi; phylum Ascomycota; class Eurotiomycetes; order Eurotiales; family Aspergillaceae; genus Aspergillus; species Aspergillus arachidicola. The sequence goes on along the minus strand of ML737200.1, from coordinate 111,089 downwards.
GCGCAGGGTGCGCTGGGATGCGAGACCATTTCCTGCCGTGACTTTGTTGCTTTCGTTGATTTTTTGGGTCAGAGCTGGATGTGCGCTAGTGGACAGTGGAGACACGGCATTAGGGTTCGTAATGGTCACGGAGTTTGAATTTTGGGTATAGAAAAGTTAATACTATGGAGTACGGTTCTTAGTCCACATTCCAGAAGCGTCATTTGAGTTTAACTACGAATTCTACTTGATCATTGCCATACGTGATAGGAAAAGTAAACGACTTCTCTAGAATGGATCGCCGTCGATCAACAATCGCATGGTTTCTTGGCATCTGACCCAAGTCAACCTTGCTCCACTAGAGCAAGATGTTACCTGATTAGTCCTCAATTTATGTATTACTACTATCCTACCATAAGGAACAGTCATAGAGTTTCTTGAAATGAGCGGTAATGATAATTTTCTAGCTAACGGCTCGATCCAAAGATCACATTCCTGGCACCCAGGTTTACAGCGTGTTATAAATGGAATAACAATTGTCTCAGAATCTTACGCTGTATTTCGTCCACAAGGAAGTGGTTCCTTCGATGCATGGTTTACCACCTTATCTACCCATGACTATACTACTGTAGTATATACATCTTTCCTGTGTAAGGTCATGCATGGCGTGTGGACTTACGTTTTATACATTGCTAATATATATTGTGGCAATAACACCTCACATAAGCTAACCAATGCAATCAACATCCCCTCGATTCACATTTTTCTGCTGCCCTCCCTCAAATGTCTCGCCATTTTCCTTTTTACTAAATATCGGGATATCTATATTTCTAAACCCATGATATGCAGACCCGCCTCAGCCGCTGAGTTGGCACTATACGTACATGGCGCAACCAACAAGCTAAAAAATACAGGATCATATTACTATTTCCCAAAGTAAACGTTGTGAAATGGATGGACACATTTTGCTACTGTTTTGGACTCTGACTCCGAGGAAAACGTGATAATGTGGAGTGTAGCTCGGAGCTTCAGCTCGGCTAGTGTGTCCACCGGTATTTACTCTCGCTTATAATGTCCTCAGCAGCTCAGCTTGTTACGTTATGATCGGCGATAGCTGAGCAGGAACTAATATAACTAACTTTATTAAGGTGTTTTATGTTATTTTCTTAGAATCAAGATCGCCTGTTCGGTAGCCTGACCGCTACCTCAAGATTGTTTACTCGACCAAATACTGTCCGATCGATGATTCCATCATCGGGACATTTCATGTTGTAAATCGGTCGTCGAGCTGACTCGGAGCTGTCCTATGCTCACATTTCAATTCCCCACACAGAAAGTGGCAGTTGCCAAGAAGTGTCAGCTCAGCTGTCAAATTTTTCCTTCGTGCATGACAGTGACAATATTATTTGATAATTCATCTGCCTCGGAGATTGCCGGCGAAGGACATCCCAGCGATGCACATTGGATAGGAACAGGGGTTAGGCTGCAGAAGCATAGACCAAAGACTATTGAAAAGACGAGCTCCACTTTTCTGCAGCCACCGCTGGAAGCCCCAGTTTAACAAGCGTATTACCGACATTTTTCCTTTTAGCGGTAAGTTTGCAGATCAATTCCCTTAATGCTCAGTGAAAACTCGAAAAGGTCAGCGTCTTTTAAAGGTAATTTGGAAGATCTGTGCGTAGACTGCACCAATGGCGAGTCTATATTTAGGCACTCGGTAGCGGCGTTCAGCCCCAGGCGATGGAGAAGCAAACATACGTCTGACCATAGCTGTGGGAACTATTGGTATTGCGGAAACACCCATGTACATACTCCGTACTACAGGGCGAGCACACCATCTGGCATGCCTGGATTTCAGGGCGCGATCACAGTCTACCATACCATTATAATACTAAGTACTGGTAACCATCGGTTGGGGTCAACTGACCGATATATTGTCCGCGAGTGAGATATTTCGCCGGCTTCAGCTGATTGTACCCAATACAAGTAGGTGAGCTGAGTTTCTCGCTGATATGCTTAACACCAGTCACTCGCTGAGCGACAACCAAGGTCTTTCCTTTTCTGCGCTTTAGCCTTTTTCTCTAAAGTAGGTCGCGAGTCATGAGAATATGAGAATATCTGCGGATAATAGCTTTCAGTGTGCTATTCAGCATGTTTCTTTTTATAATTTTGTATTTTAGAAATGTATTTAGTGGGAGAGGGAACCTATCGCGTCGTCGGAAAGCATCTAATAAAGATATCGGAAACACAACCCGAGTTCCCAATTGGTCGGAAACTGTTACCTTGCGATACACTCTTCCAATTGTTCATATAGATCGAGGCACGAGCAAAAATAGAGTTCATTGAAGTATCAAATGTAATAAATTGTAAGAGATACTGTCTTGACGACTTTAAAATGTTGCACTTCGGAATGTCTAGCGGGTAAAGGAGTAAGCCTCCTGGTTGTTCGTGGTAGGTTTTGTCGTCTAGTACAACCCTATAACGCTAGTAGTGTTGGTGCTCTTCATTCTATATATAGAAATAACATCTAACGATGTTGTAGCTTCATCCACAAGGACTCGCCGTAGATATTAAGGTCATACTGACAGCTCCGACTCTTTCGAACGATTAATTTGAATGGGCCCGTATTGATGTAAGTGAAAAGCACAGTCTATATTATAAACAGTAGCACGTTTCAAATTCTTACATTTTCACCCGCAAGTACAGATCCAGATGTCAAATGAACACCAGCAGTGGGGCCCGTCCCGATAACTAGGGTACAATAATCCTTATATTGAGATATGACGACAACTAGGTATGAGGGATGATACAAAACAAGTCATACCTGTCACCAACTGCCTTAGGAGTTTCTCACATCTCTGCATTTGAATTGTGTCAGGCCATTACCATATTCTGCCGTCAGAGGAACCGACTGATCCAATCAATCTCTTGGACAGGCTGTCAGATGCCCATTCAGAGTTTTCCCGGCTACCTGATTGAGTAACCATGATGCCATAAAATGTGTCATCTTAGATGACTCAGGCAGCAGCTATAGGGTATAAAAGGTCGCCCACCCCCGGGTAATCTCTGTTTTTGATTCCTTCTCCAGATACATACACATATACATCGGCAGGGAGGGAGGGATTCAACATAAAGTAAAAAAAAAAGAAACAAATAAGAAAAAATAATGACAGAAAAACCAGAGAAATCCAGAATAAACGAAAAAGGAAAAAAAAAAGAGAAGAAAAGAAGAGAAAGAGAAAGAAAAAGGGAACTTTAAAAAAACAACAGGGTGTTCTATACAGGCCCCTTGGTTGGGTGGTTTGGTCGGGCCTGGGACATCGGGCAGTCGTGTGCTGCCTTGTCGAGTAAGATGCTCTATTTGCTTCTGTACGTACTTGATTTTCTATGCAACCGGCAGAATGCCAAAAACAGGTAAAGATCCACCGTGAACAAGGATGTGGTATACGGATAGTGGATGGAACGATATGCCGGAAGGATATCGTATACCAAATATCTACCACATTACATACTGAACAGACTCTTGAAAGATGCCACAGATGCCCTGGAGGTGGTGCTGGTAGTGGTGATCTTGCTAACTTTGCCAAGGTCCAAGGACACAACCCCGCTTTTCATGGGAAGGCTGAAATATACCTGGGTGCGGCTTCGTTTCTAGACGAAACACCTTTGCACTCATCCCATCCCTTCGAGTATGACAGGTGCCATGGCAAATATCCACGCCCATCAAAAGAAACCACCCGTTAAATTATATGGCACAGCGTGGCAGGGACCCAAAATGAAGCCTCTCGTCGGCTCGGCAATTTCTGCTGGTATATATGGATTTGATACGGCTGAACAACAAAAAAACTACTCCCAGGGCCTTCTCGGCGATGCCCTTCGCCTTCATCTAGGGAACGATTTGGTGTCAAGACATGATTTGTGGGTAGGTATATCTAGCCTTCCGCTAAATACCGAAACTTTCCATCCCATTCAATCCCCAACAAAGGAATGCGTTAGTTTCGCACTCCTTTATATGGATGTATAGATATCAATACTTAAAGATTGCAATAGGTACAAACCAAATTCTCTCCATATGATAACGGCCTCTCCAAAGGTACTCGAACGTATGAGGAGCTGGAGGACATTTCAAGGCATGTCCACCATTCAGTCAAGCTGTCTGTCTTGGAACTGTGGGGCTCGTCTCCATCCTCACAGAAGGGCTCTTCCCCAGCCACCACCTCAGAGACGTATATCGACTGTTTGATATTACACTCGGTTCTTGAAACATTGACCGAGACCCTTGCTGCATGGTCCGCGATGGAGAGTTTTGTCCCCCACCCCGTGCGTACCCTGGGTGTCTCCAACATCTCCTATGCCCGATTACGCACTCTATATGATGCAGTGGCGATCAAACCTCATGTCGTACAAAACGCCTTTTGCCCAAATAATGGCTTCGATAGTGGAGTTCGCACATTCTGTCAGGAAAAGGGAATGTTTTATCAGGGATTTTTCATTGTCAAGAGGAACAAGTCTCTCTTGAAGTCTACGGCAGTGCAGGAAGTCGCGAACACCCTATGTGTCGACCCTGAACCAGCGTTGATGAGTTTAGTCGAATCCATGGGGGTGTCGATTATCTTCGGAAGCTCCGATGAGGAACATATTAAGGAAAATGCGGAGGCTTTGGCCAGGGTCAAGGCGTATCGCGAAGATGGTGGCCACGAATGGTGGAGACGAATGACAGAGTCCCTCAAGCAGACCATGTACAATGACGCACATTGACAAACTTGGTACTTGGATGGTAGCTCTATGTACCTGAAACCTATTTCTTTTCTTAGTTTCGCGAATTACATATGACGTCTTCCGCCTCACCTCCATGCGGACGTCTGGATAAGTGAAACAATGAATTTCTCGTATTGCAGTTTATGCCGCCGTGAAACAGGCCTGATACTACTGGGAGAAGGATTAAAAACAAAAATGTACGACATGAACGGCCACGGATGGCACTCTGAATATGGCGGAAAGCTAATGGTATTGCCGTGCTTCGTCTCTCGAGAGGCGTCCGATTATTCTATCCTCGATTCTTCGCCTTCCATGCCGGGGGGGTATGTGAATACCAGAGCCCTAAACTCCACGCTCTCCCTGTTTGTAGACTGACACGGGGCATCAGGTTGGGCGAAGGAACTATGAGGGCATACTTGGGCAGACGATTAGCAAGGCCAACGACAATCTGGAAACTAAACATACTGGTAGATTCAACATCCCTGTCAGAGTCGAAGTTTTTGAATAGGCATATCTCGTCAGGTGTTTGATGATGAAGATAATACCAGCGGAATCCCGGTCGGTACTTCTGGTACATTGTCTCGCCTACATAGTCCTTTCGGACCAGATCAACTGCCATAAGGTCACTGAGACCCATCGTCCGACCATCACCTAGAGCAAGTGGCCAATTTCTGACGACGTCCAATGGTCGCCAGAGGCTTCATAACTACTTAGCATGTCGTATCAGTTGATCTACTTCCAGAAACTCACTTGATCACCCTTACGCGGCCTTTCAGTAACTGGTCTGCTCGGCTGCCCATCAGCTTTCTCACCCGTTTCACGGTAGCGTAGGGACTCTGGTCTTGATTCGTAGGCATGGTTAGTCGTTATATGTTTTCTGTAAGCTGTGAACTGTGCCCTCTACTTACCAAGATGAACCTGCTGTGCTGGGACGAGTGCATGAGTGGGGTTATTCATATCGACTGCTTGATTGGCAGGTGCTCGCCATGTTGTAGACCGACGCTATCCCGAGTGTCAATGAAACTCGCAGTACATATTTGTTTCTGGGCACATCTGGGCATAACTCACTCTCCAATCAAATATCTCAACCTCGTCAACACCCTCAACGATCTCCTTGATCAGCTGCTTCACTACAGGGATATGATATGTCTCGACCTGTCTAGCAACATCCCAGTCCGTGAACGTAGTGGGAGCAGTGCGAAAACAGAAACCATGCCTATCAAGTCTAAACTCCGACTCCCTACCGCGAATGTTGATAACTTTCTCCTTATCAGGCTTCTCCCAGGCTAAATTGGTTTTCGACTTGTTGTCGCCTAGATAGGATAGTATCTGATATGGTTTCTCGTTCTGGAAACAGTCCCGATTCTCTAGATAAGAGAACTGCACCAGTTGATATTCCGGGCCCATTTTGCCAAATCACTGAATATGTGGGTGAGTCGACAGATCAGAATCTATTATAACAGAGCCTCCTGGCCTACCACCCCTCCTGGGCACGTGGATCATTAAGCCATTGCGTAAACACCAATAACTCACAAACACGATAAGAATATAATTTACTAGATTACCAACAAGAAACTTCGAATGCCTATTCGTGCCATCTTACTATTGCCAAGCAGTACAGGGACGTAATATTCTCGTATCTGGGCAGGCTAACGTGGCTGTCCAACCCCCAGTAATTTCTCTCCGACAGTCATCCAATCGCACGTATTTACATACACCCAGTCACAAACAAAAAGCCTCCCATGTGATTAACCAGTGAATGTCCCAGTACCACCATTTGCGCAGTTGTCCTCATCATTGGGTGAATAGACAGGATCGACAGTATTGTCATCCCAAGGTGTGTATCCCTTGGGATTGCGGTCCGCAACATCGTCTCCTACTTCGTCGAGCCATGGCTTTTTGCGTTCCTCGGCATTATAATCTTCCTCGAGCGTTGCTGCCCATGAAGCTTGGTCTTTTTCCATTACTCGAGTTGGGGTCCCTTGGTACAGGGTTGATATGTCTAAGGCTCGGAGACACCTGTTAGTGTTGAGGGGTCTTGGATTGGTGGTGGGGCCTTTCAAGCTCGACTTACTTGAAGTGTTCGGTAGCTCTGTGTGATACAAGTCTTGGAGATGTCGCTGTTGCCAAACAGAATAGTTGGTTCTTCATCTCTGGAGGTGGACTAGAGGGTGCTTTGCATCCTTTATATATTCCACTTAGCCACGACGATTCGATGACCATTGAATGCGGCTGAATTTGTATGATACACGACTATATGCTTGGGACCCCATATGCCAAGGCCCGGGTACTAGACTAGTCAACATGAACATCCTCGCCCCAGAGGACGCCGATGGTCCCTCTCCCAGCCTCGAACGACACCAGGTGATCAAAGCGGGCAACTTCCACTTCCTTTTCGGACAGGGACGCATCAGCCGCCCTCAAAGGGTGCATGTGATTGGCTTCTAAAGCGTCTTTCTGCTCTCTGGCCTCTGCCAATAAGGATTGGGCTCGGTCCGCGGTTTGGTGGTCCCCTTCACCTCTGCCGATGAGATCCTGTAGGACCGACCCTAATGCATACCCCGCTCGAGACTTGCATTCAATTGGACAATAGACAGTGTCATGGAGGCCAACACATTTCTCCAACCTTGCCCTAGTAGTGAATGGGACTAAGTCAGTACTGATTTTTGCCAGTGCAGTGGTGTTACATTGGCACAGGTTAATGGGTGTAGATACATACCTAGCGTTTTTGAGGTCTCCTAGAGCGCGGTATGCGAGGCCACATGCAAAGTAACTATTCAGGGTGTGGGCCTGCTCGCCAAAAATTTTTATTCTCGCTTGGAGCACACTCTCATGAGCAAGCAACGCATCCGCGTGCTTGCCAGTGCAGTGAAGTATATTGGCACGGTGGAAGAGAAACGATTGGGTTGTTGCGGCGTGAACACCGGCATTAGCTTCCATCAGTGCCGTAGCCCTCTTGATCAGCCGCATAGCCTCGTCTGGCCGCTTCTGAGCAAGCCTCACTATCGCCAGGTTCTTGAAATTTTCAGCAAAGTTGAAGAAAGCTGTTCCGTTTTCAGGGAGTTGCAGAGAGCACTTGATGCCAATAGACCTATCGAGAAACACCTCAGCTTGGTCGTAACAGGCGTACTCGAGAAGGCTGCATGCAACATCATTAAAGGCGTTGGCAAAAAGAAGCATCTCATCCAAGGATGGTTCTATCTTCTGATCACGCAGATGCGCGATGTGACGATCCCGCAACGCGAGTGACCTTTTGCACCGGTCCAAGCCCTGTTGACGACCGGATATCCCGATTTCCTGGCTCAGGACACCAAGAATAGTAGCCACCTTGGAATGCTCTATCAAATCATCCCACGCCTGAGTTTCATGGATTTTTTCCGCCAGTTCTAGAGTAGCCACGCCTCTATCGTAAAAAGCGCGCTCCCACATATAGTTTCCGAGGTCTCCAAGCAGATGAACAAAGTTTTTGGTGGGAACCAGTGTCATCGCAGTTTCCGAGGGAGGGGAATTCTCGAAGACATTCTGCAAATGTACAACGTGTGGTAGACATACTTCTTGCAGTTCCCAACTATGATTGCTAGGGGCCTGTATGGAAGACTGACGTGGATACGCCCTTCGAACGATGTCGACGGCCTCTTCAAAAGCTCTTTGTCGATCGTAGGGTGCTTTGTCAAGTCGATGAAGGAGATGCAGTTGCAATGAACGATGAATCGACCAGTATCCTTGATTGCCGGCCACCTCACGCGTCACTAATTGACGACTGTGAAGGGAGCTTAGAAGTTGCTTCGGGTTCGATTTCATCTGACAGTGGCCCGAATCACCAAACAGCATTGCTTCCGGGATGTAACTGGGAGAAAGCATAGACACCACGTTGATAATTCGTCTGGCCTCAGGCGACAGCTCATTCAATGCGACCTCCCAGACAGTCGACAACGTTCGTGAATACTGGTAGTGTGGATCTCGGCACCCCTCCCAAATGATTTGAGACTCCAGTCGTTTTGGGTACATCTCGATAAATTCCTGTAGGGTGCACTGGGTTTGCTGGATATATCCTGCCATATGAGAAATAGCCACCGGCAGACCACCCAGCATCTCTGAGATCTTTCGTGCGTCCGATAGCTCCTCCGGTGCCATTATCTCGTTATTAAACCGATGCAGCAGGCGGAGTAAAAGCCCCGCCCCCTGGGCTGGGTCCAGGACCTTGAGCTGCAAAGGTGGATGAGAGGAGATGTGCGAAATGTAGGAATGCTGGGTAGTGACCAGAATGCTGCCATGCGAGCCAGAAGGCCAATATGGCTTGGTGATGGCCCAGGTCTCGAAATTGTCATACACCAACAACCAGCGACGTGACGTTTCTTCAAGCCATCGCTTTGCCTTTGCGATCTCTATTGGCAAGCTCTGAGGCTCGGCTGGATCCCTATCGGATTGGCCGGCCATTCTAGCTATCGCAGCAAAATCCCGGGACAGAGTTGTCTCATCGGACGCATCCAGCCAGAAGATGTAGTCATATTCGGACTTGAACTGGTAGGTATATTGAATGGCAAATTGGGTCTTGCCCACTCCACCCAAACTGTAGACAATACAAACGTTCCGCTGCTCCAGACCGTCTGGATCGGTCTTCATCAACTGCCTGTGAGTGTCTTCCAGTTCTTCTGTACGACCGACGAAGAAGGTGTTTTGGCAGTAAGGAACAGCGAAAAGTCTCTGAATGCAGTTTGACGACATGGTGACATGTGCAAACTGTGCCTGTATTTCGTTGACTCCCGTCACGACATGTTCAAATACTCCTACCTGAGCTTCGCGTTCAAAATTTCTCACAATTCCATCAACCTCCTGCTTTACTCTTTGTAGGGCCTCCTTGATGGGCTTGAAGATTGTTCGATGGAGCTTCCCTAGAGACTAGTCAGATAGTGCAAGAGTCAACCAGTGGAGCCAAGCGGACGGGGACGATCATACACCAGCGCCAGTCATTGTAAAATATAAAAGCATCGATGCAAACCCCAACATACTTATCATACAGCTCCTGCAGATACATTCTTAGCTGCTGATTTGATTTCATTATCTGAGTGTATCGCTCGAAGACTGGAAGGGTCAGTGTCAAATCGGATAGTAATTCGGCAAATGTTGACATTGTTGAGGTATAATTGAGAGCGCACTGTAGCGTCAGATATAGATCTCAGTGTCCAAAAGCATTGCAAGAAAGATTTTTTAGGGTACTCACGGTGATAAGGGCCTGCACGGCAGCCCAAAGAAACACAACAGGGTGTGGCGACACCGAAACCAGGGTCTTGATTGCTTCTGCGAATGAGTTGAGTCGTGTCAAAGGCGCATTCAGTGTCTCCAACCATTTAGTGGACCTCCGAGAGTGAGCGGCGTTTTGCAGGTTGCACAATGTTTGCTCAAAGTTACTTTGGTTTAAGCCTTGTGTCACTCGGGAGAACTTTTTCTGTTTTCGGGGTGATAGCTTGGTCAGATGGTTATGAACCATATCCTCCCACTCCTTATCATCAGGAGCAGCACTCATAATGCCTCTTACGAACAGCGGGCTGTAGAGCGCAGATAGATCTCTCTGTGTGGATCCTAGGGATCATTGCCCACTCGTTCCACATCGCCGGGTCTTAGGGGCAGGAGCTAAGAGTTGACCCCTGTCTATAGCCTACAGGCTGTGTCTTTATCTTAAAAGCCTGGGGGCTGTGCAATGGAGACCGTGACGGCTTTGGGCAAGCCTACCAGCCTGCTCAAGGCGTTCGCCCACCATTAAGTTCACCCAGCTGAAACTCTGCCGGAAGGCCAAGCCGCCCTAAGAAAGATTGAAACGCCGTGGGCCAATCATCTCGGAGTATCTCTCAGCTGGTCACAAAAAGAGCCTCCTTTCAGTGAGGCGAGGCCAGAATAGATAGGTGTTCAGGAGAAATTCCCAGCCTCGCCTGATGCGGCTCCCTCGGACTGGATGCACAGTATCTGCCACGTCAGAGGTATTCTCGGACGTATGTCCAAGGCGTCTGGGAGCGTAGGGCCAATAACGAGACGGAAGACCTCCTGACTTGTTCTGCCATCAGACCTTCCCTGCCCCCGCCATATGACACTGCGGAGGAATCAAACTGACCCCTCTTTCCCCCAGGCTGCGGACAAGCTCCAAAACGCTAGTAACTACACCGCCTTCCTGGCCGGCAGAACAGCAACGGCAAGGCATACACCATTTGCAAGGCACTCCGACTCTATACTATTGGAGCGCTTTAATTGTAACTCTTCCCCTCGCTCGACACTCTCTTCCCCTCTTCTCCTCCCACCAACACTCACCAAGCGCTCGAGGATCTCCTTCGGGTTACGCAGATCTTCAAGAGAGATGTAAGTGATGAGATCACATGGCCATTCGAAAGTCATATGCGCAGCTAGTATACTCCCCCCACATCGATAACTAATGAACATATCCAGGACACAGATTCTCAACCCCCTCGCTGGCGCCACAGAAAGAATTCGTTCAGCCATTCCCTCCATCAAAAAAATATGTGCCGTCTCTGGAGCTCCTGGTCTGTCGCTCGCGGTGGTACATGAGGGCCAAACCCTCTATGTCGGCCATATTGGTTACCGAGATGTACAGTCTCAGCTTTCGCCAAATGATGAGACCAGGTATAGTATGAACTCAATGACCAAGGCAATGGTGGCCGCCCTCGTGGGCATCGAGGTGGATCAAGGGAAACTCCATTGGGACGACAAGATCAAAGCCCATCTGCCTCATTTCAAAAGTACGGTCCCGGAGGTGGAAAGCTCGGCGACCATCTTGGATCTTCTTTCCCATCGCTCGGGCATCACGAATTTCGATTCGATCTGGCTTGGCTCTCAGAATAACCCCCTGTTGGGAAACGATCAAGCTCTCGCCGTCTTTGGGTCCCTCAAGCCTCTGCTGCCATTTCGAACATCCTTCTTTTACAATAACTGGGGCTACGAGGTGGTTGCCCTGGTCTTGCAAAAGGTCACGGGCAAGGATCTCGCAACTCTTCTCCGCGAAAATCTCTTTGAACCACTCCATCTGAGTCGCACCAGCACTTTCTGGGATCTAGCGGATGACAACAACGCAGTCTCATACGGCGTGCTTAGTGATCTGTCCCCCGTCGAGATTGATCGCCCAAAGATCGGCCGAGGTCAGATTATGGAAGCTGCAGGTGGTGTCAAGACCACAATAACCGATCTCATCGCCATTTACAAATCATACGTTTTCGCCATTAAGGATCAGTTTGATAAGGGCACGGATTCCTCTCCGGGATCGCCTTTCAAACAATGTCGCGTGATCGCAACGAATCATGCACGCATGCCCCAGCCTCGGCTTCGAGAGGAAGGCTACGCTGCAGGCTGGGCGAGATCTCAGCTTCCTAACGAGCTAGGGCAGGTGTCTCTTAATCCATTGATTGGGCCCGAACCCGTCGCTGGGAAGGGGTCGCCCTCCGAAATTATCCTGTATCACCATGGCAGTATGCCAGGTAGCACCTCCTGTGTCCACCTGGTTCCTGAGACCCAGTCAGCTGTCATCGTCCTCCAGAACAGCCTGTCAACCAACGATACCGCGGACCTCTGTGGCCAGGCCCTTCTCGAGGCACTTCTTGGTACCCCACAGCGCAATGACTATGTAGAGATTGCATCAGATTACACTTCCATTGATCTCCGCCAGATGGATAAAATAAAGCACGAGCTCGACTCGACGCGCGATGTGCTAACCCCACCCAAAAGTTCCACGGCGTATGTGGGCCATTACTATAACGGACTTGGCAATTTTTGTGTGGAAATATTCCAAGACGACGACGGCTCGATGAAGATGCGATGGCAAGGTCTTCCGATTGAGACATACACACTGGAGCATCATCATGATGATACTTTTACCTGGTGGATGCCATATGATGAAGTTGCCAGCCGAGGTCGGTACATTATGGACTTTGCTGCGGAATACTACGTTCTGAGGTTTTCGAAGGGCAGTGACAGCACTGGCAGACAGATGGAAAGACTAGAATGGGCATGGGACCCAGCGATGCCATATACCCCCGAGGTGTTTACTCGGAGAACTCCATAATCCATCACCCTTGTATTTAGTCACTTTCAGGTTTATTCTAGTATTGTCTTCAAGTACAAAGGCTCAGTACTTCTCGTCTGTGTTTCCTGCTGTGGAGACAAGATCCCCACTAGTCACCGACTCTCCATCTGGCAGTAAATCTGCATTTCCAAATGGTCATGAGGATTCTGGCCCATCTCCGGCTCATCCTTACAATTTCTTGTCTAAATTTTGTTTCCTTGGGGCTAGTCCCAGATAATATAGGAAGCCGAGGAGTCTTGGAGCAAAGGGTCAACCAGTCAGCAAGTCAAAGCAACCAGTGTTACGTTTAGACTAGTCAGCTTGAATATCGCGGCGTTGATTCCATTAAAAACCATGCAAAGTAACGCATACGTTAATGCAAGGGATGGGGCCAATCACATTGGCACATGCGCCCTCCGAAATGGTGGGGCAATCCCCAAAGCGACTTGGTGTTCTCGAAACTGTTTGGATCAGAGGAAAGAACACTCAAAGGAACACCTGGAATACGAAGAAGTGCCCCATCTCGGTGAGCGACAGCAAATCAGTGCCAGCAGTGGGATGTCTCCTGATTCCGAGGGTGTGATCTGCGTGTCGGACGCTATGGGGGGTACATTGACCCCCCTTTTAACACTAGGGTAGGCATTTCAGCCAGGACTAGTGGTTAGGGCGGCCGAGCTAGGCAGAATGAGGGGATGAAATGGCCAAAGGTACGTACCCCACAACAAACAACAAACAACTCTACGGATCGACCGGAAAAGTGGGGTACGTGTGTCGGCTGCAACCCACCTTCCAGTCTCCGTTACTCTTCTGCATCAGACAACAAAGTTCCCACCATGATTTGCGAATCGGATACTCGAAAGACCTGCCCTTCTTCTTCTTGCTGCGGCGAGCAAGACAAGGGGATCAAGACCAGGGATGTCTCTGTTCCCCACACTCCTGACCGAGGGCCCACCGAGAGCCGTGGTTACACCGAGAAACTACAGGAACAAGACCCTAACAAGCCGAGCTGCTGCAAAGATAAGCCATCTCCCTGTTGTGATGTCTCTTGCCTTGATCGTATCGCCCTCCGTGAATGCCACAAAGAGCAGATTCTATCGTCTAATGAGGCATCTCCAGGTAAGTTCAAGTTAGCTGCTTCCCACTTTGACCCTGTTCGGTTGCATTAACTCCCATCCGTAGAGCTCCGGACTCCCAGCTGCCAAACTCCCGACGGTAAACCATGCGAGCAGCACCGTAGTTCGGCGCGGACCAGGTACCTAGCGAGGCTTGAAGCGCTAGGCTGTATTTGCCGTGCTTTGATAGCACTCGGACAGGAATCCTGCTGCACACCGCCAAGACGCTCCTCTCTTGGAAAAGACCGTCGCTCTACCGACTCTTGCTGTGCAGGGGGTATCGCGAGGCCCAAGGCACACCACAGCGCAGGTAGAAATGGTACCAGAGAAACCTGCTCAAGCGGCTGCTGCGGTCCTCCTAAGGCTCCCACAGTGGCCAAGCAGTGTCCTTCTACTAGCAACAGGAAGACCGCCGACTCTGGCAGCTTTTGCAGTAGATCTGAGACACCTGAATCTACTGTTTGGCATGATTCCGTTACGAAGAGTGAGTTCAGCAACTTCACGACGTATTGGAAGGGTTGTGGCGATAAACCGAATGTGTACCCGGTCCGAACTGCCGAGCAATGTTCGTCTCCTGAAAAGGGAAATTCTGACCGGTGGGCCTGCTCACCTGGTTGCTGCAATAAGCCCAAACGAGCCTCAGGTGCCTGGTCTGGCGAGAAGCTCGATAAGCCCGCCTGCTCCTCTCCGTGTGGTAGTAAGCCTGAAGGGCCCTCCGATATTTTTCCTGGAGCAAAGCCTAATAGACCTGGACTTGGTACCCACTCAACTGACTGCTGCGGAAAGCCCGTAACGTCTCCATGCACAAGCACCGAAGAAACGCCTAGCGACTTCGTCGAGGTCATCCCGGGTACTGCTACTCCTGACCTCGAAAAAGGATTCACTGGCCAGGAACATGTTGTTCTGAGTATATCTGGAATGACCTGTACCGGGTGCGAAACAAAACTCAAGCGAACTTTGGGCACACTTCAGTCGGTCCAGAACCTGAAAACTAGCTTGGTGCTCTCCCGAGCAGAGTTTGATCTGGATGTCAGTGTTCAGTCATTTGATGAAGTGTTGAGGTATTTGGAAAGGACTACCGAGTTCAAGTATGAGCGAGCCACAGATCGTGGATCTCGCCTCGATGTTATCGTCCCCAACGCCTCTGAGTTCATGAAACGAGCCTGGCCCCGTGGCGTGACCGAGATGACCCTCGTGGACGATGGAACAATCAGCGTCTCTTTCGATGCGAAGATAACCGGAGCACGAGACCTAGTTGAACATGGCTGGGGAGGTCCTCTCAGCTTGGCTTGTCCTCGGCCTGACCCGACGCTCCAGGCTGGAGTCAAGCATGTGCACCATATGGGATATATGACTATTCTGTCCATTATACTAACAGTACCCGTCTTGATTCTTGCTTGGGCCCCACTTCCAGAGAGGGAAATCGCCTATGGCTCTGCATCGCTGGCACTAGCAACGTTTGTCCAAATCGTCATTGCGGGCCCATTCTACCCAAATGCTTTGAAAGCCTTGATCTATTCTAGGATAATTGAGATGGATCTGCTCATTGTGCTTAGCACAAGCGCTGCCTACATTTTCTCGGTGGTGTCATTTGGATATGCCATTGCGGGCCAACGACTCTCCACTGGTGAATTCTTCGAGACCAGCACATTGCTGGTTACTCTGATCATGGTTGGTCGATATTTCGCCGCACTCGCTCGTCAGAAAGCCGTCGAATCAATTTCACTTCGGTCACTCCAGGCGCCTACTGCTATCCTCACGGACGACTCGGCGGCCAATGAAAAAGAGATTGATGTCAGACTGCTTCAATATGGGGACATCTTCAAGGTCGCTCCAGATTCTCAGATCCCTACCGATGGCACAGTCATCGGAGGCTCGTCAGAGGTCGATGAGTCAATGATTACTGGAGAGTCTATACCGGTAGACAAATCCATTGGATCTGCCGTTGTTGCCGGATCCATGAATGGTTCTGGGATCTTGATTGTCAGGTTGACGCGTCTCCCTGTGGACAATACAATCTCTACCATAGCAGGGATGGTAGATCAAGCAAAACTGTCAAAAGCAAAGGTCCAGGATATCGCGGACCGAGTGGCGAGCTATTTTGTACCTGTGGTAGTCGCTCTGACTATCATTACCTTCGTGATATGGATCGCCATAGGCATTGCAGTTCGAAAGCAGTCCGGGTCTCGAGCAACCACGGAGGCCATAACATACGCTATCACTGTCCTAATTGTATCCTGTCCTTGCGCGGTCGGCCTGGCAGTCCCTATGGTAATCGTTATAGCCAGTGGCGTCGCTGCCGAGCGAGGCGTCATTTTCAAGGGCGCAGACAGCATAGAACTCGCCTGCAAAGCTTCCCACGTGGTATTCGACAAGACCGGAACCCTCACCCAAGGCAAACTGACCGTTGCTGTTGAGCATATAGAGAGCGCGAAGAATGCCATGTCTCTACTTCTCAGTCTAGTTGGGAGTAACAAGCACCCAATCTCCGCCGCCGTTACTGCACATCTGAAAACCCAAGGCATATCAGCGTCTACTGTCTCTGACACAAAGTTACTAACCGGCAAAGGTATAGAGGGTTCTGCACCAGGCCTCATTCTCCGCGCAGGAAACTCACGATGGCTCAACCTCTTGTCTGACCCGCAGGTCCAATCCATTCTTTCACAAGGCTATACAGCATTCTGCTTCACAATTAACGACAACCTGGTCGCTGTGTTTGGCTTAGAAGACTCACTTCGCCCTGACGCCCGCGAAACCGTCACCAAGCTTCAAGACCGCGGTATATTCGTTCACCTTCTCTCAGGTGACGACGACGGTGCCGTCCACTCTGTCGCAAGACAGCTCGGCATTCCAGCTCAAAACATCCGCTCCCGGTGCACTCCAGTCGACAAGCAAGCCTACGTCCAAGCCCTCCACAACCCACTCGACCAAAGATCTCACAAGAGGAGCCCAACAACGATCTTTGTCGGCGACGGCACAAACGACGCTGTCGCCCTCGCCACCTCCACAATCGGTGTACATATGAACCAAGAAACCGGCACCGACGTCGCCAAATCCGCTGCAGATGTCGTCCTCATGCGGCCGAGCCTGCTCAGCATCCTGACGATGATCGACATCAGTAAGAAAGCCGTGTGGCGGATCAAGTTCAATTTCGGCTGGAGCTTTGTGTATAATCTGCTTGCGGTCTTGCTTGGTGCGGGCGCATTTGTGGGTGCCAGGATTCCACCTGAGTTTGCGGGGTTGGGAGAGTTGGTTAGTGTCTTGCCTGTTGTTTTTGCGGCTGTTCTCTTGAGGTGGGTGAGGGTTTAGATATCTTATGTGTGCGGGTAGCTCATACACTTGACCGTTGCCTTGGCCCACTTTGTATCTCAACTTGAGACATCTGTTATCATGTCAGAGAAACGCATGTTGTGATAGTTCCCAAGGTATTTATTCAGCTCGGTGATTAACCCGAGGAACCTGAGCAACCAGGGGCGATATGCGCTTTGCCTTCCCGTATAAAGGTCCCAACAGGATTATGCCTATATAAGAGTCTTCTACTTCCACAACTCATATTCTTTGCCATATCATTAAATAGCTCCCAGGGCTGATGAATATTCCAGAGCTAGGTTTCACTTTCTATCGCTGTAATCATAGTAGGAAGAGAGTCATTAATCGGCGAAGGCCATGATGTCCACTAGACCAAGAGAAGCTAAAGGAACCTAAGCTAGGAATGGGGAGACTGGGGCAAATGGATAAGAGCAACGCTACGTGTGAGAGCTGGCGTGTCATAGAAAGAAAGATGAATTGGTGGGTTTGTGACGGAGAACTGCTGTAGTTTCGTACGGGGTCCGCGGGACCCGACCTGGTAAGGTGGTATTCAGGAGACCATAGACATCATGTGAAGTCCGAGCCCTAAAGCTCACGCAGTTACAGTGAAAAAATATTCACAATTGTGGGCCAGATGTCCGCGGTTAATCGCTTCCTCTCACTACATCGTTTCAAAGCGTTGACGGTATGGTACTAGATAGTAAGATTACGCTAGGTAGCTGCTTGTATAGTACTTTCTGACACCTCCAACACTAATAATCTGCGCCCCCATGTCGTTCTCCCATGAGCCACTGTACCTTGATAAAATGGCACGAAATATTTCGACTTATAGTGGCTTAGTGCCTATCCGTCGTATTAGGTAGAATTTGCAAGTCTGTTAGCTTTACGCGTTCGAGTAAACGTGAATCGTGAATCGTATACTCGCCACGTCTCGTACATCCCGTAGAGGCAAGCATGAGAACTGGCAGTCCCATAATAGGACCAGGATTCCAAGCCTTCCGGCAACTCAGTAGTATAAGAGACGGCCTCGATGCAATAATGACCTGCCTATGTGGTCAGCTCCGCTCACAGAAACCCCTATTCCCTTGTCCATCGTTGTAGTATCGTCAATTACTGATAGTTAAGTCATTAAATAATGTAGTGGGGCGGTCCTATATTAGAAAGAACGGACTTCCCATGCTCATTCCATCCGATCTACAAACAGGTATTTAAAGAAACGACTATACGGTATTTGTCTATGCGTTCCGGCTTTCGGCTATATGATCTTCACAAAGTTTACTTATAAATCAAAGGATCTTTTACGAAAGCGAAGAATACCCGTATACCTTCCCCATTCCTTTGAAATAGAGTTAGCTTTCCCCGGGGATCCCCGCTTTTAGCGATAGTCACCACATTGTGGAAGGTTCCAGTTAGTCACGGATTTGGCAGCTTCCTAACTTCCAGATCGGAATTCAATCTCCGACTCTTGCATATCGCTGCATATCACGATTCATTCGACTCCTAGTATTCATTCTCGAAGCGCGGGCTCTTCCCACGACGATACTTCTCGAGAAACCGCCATGGAATCGACTCCGCGGAAGCCCCGGAAGCTAAATGGCCCACAGGGCGTCCAGAAATCCATCGCTGGTCACAATCGCCTGACCCGAACGATAGCTTGTCAATCATGTCATACTCGCAAGAAACAATGTGTTTATGTTGCCCGAAATCGTCGGTGCACGAATTGCTTCCAAGAAGAGCAGCCATGCCTGCCTAGAAGACATGTAGCGCGGTATGTTCTCGACTATCAGCGAATGCACTCTGAATCGAGTAACTAATCTGATAAATACGGTTACTCGTAGGGCTATCGAAGAGGAACCCGAAGATCCCATTTCCGAAGCCTCCCACAATACCTTCAACCTACCATTGCCGCGTGGTATCGACCACGAAGTACCTCGCTGGTCTGCTGTCTATTCCATGGTTCAGGAGGTCCTGCACTTTCTTCCACCCGAGGATAACATATCTGATCACCATGGAGATATCGCAGCATCCGAAGGCGATGATCCAGATATGAGAGCCCCCGAAAGCATCGCTCCTCACCTATTGTCGATGCTAGGAGATACAAAGGACCCAGCCTCTGCGATCGAAAATGAACCAGAGCCGTCTGTATATAAGATATCCGCTGGAAGCCCTTGGAATGATTCTGCCAGAAATAAAAGCTTTGAGCTTTTGGCTTCTGAAAATGGTACTGAAGGGCTGGATCTAAACGATCTTGATGCCTTGCTCGGCTTTTGACGGAGTTCCAGGGTATATGATTTGCTTATCCAAGCCTGCCATTCTGAAGAGGCTTTAAGTATATAAAACTTCCATCCATTCTGAAGGAAATTGAAACCCCGAAAAGATCTTTCACATACCAAAAGCTACATTTAGACTTAGCCTCTTTAGGTCACATGTAATGTCTACTCGCCGCTTAGAAACAAGGCGAGGTGCCGGAAAGGCCCCGTCAGGTTGCTCATCGAACCATGTTTCGAATAATATTCGTGATTTAAAGGCTGAGATCTCTATACTACCATAGAAATAAGAATTCGTGAAGGGTACATACCCTCCCTCACCCCATTGTGGGAGAAATCACATAAGAAGGACAGCGCTAGGCCTATAGAGGCAGGCCAACATCTTCTCCAGGCTCATTGATGATCAACTCGATGTGCACCCCTGCGCCTTGATCCAATCACGAATAAATGTCAAACCCCAATCAGGGCGGTTTAGGGTAAGAACGTCCCGCTGATCCCAGCCAGTCCAGGGCGGGCTAATCGAACCTCTTGCATACTCTCGCTAAACCTGGCCGGGTTGGTTACAGGAGGCAGAGGGTCCAAGCCCGCCTTGATAACAACTCTACCAATACCGGCTAGACCAGGACTGGTGAGCAATCAGTAGTCTACAGCCAATCCTCCGACATTAGAAGCGTGGGGGCTGCGAGATCTACTCATTCTTTCGTCGTATCAGAGCTGTCACATGTTCATGCCAATGCAAACAACAGCTGATGGTCGTCTGCATAGCGAGACTCAGCTCTCATCGTATTGATTAAGCTATTTACTATATAGGCTTGGGGCGCCTTTTTTTCAGTAAGAGACTACAAGAAGGAGACTATTTCCCAAGCACTTATGCCTATCATCAAATGTGACTTGGTTCATAGCAACTCGCCTCAAAGACTTTTTAAAGCAGGCCACGCCGGCCCGGATTCCGGTTCAACATGACTTTATTATTTGCTTGCGACGTTTGCTCCTTGCAACCAACGGGAGAAAGCAATCTGGGCTTTGGCCATAAAACATTGAACCTTCTTAGATACAACTGTCTTACATCACAGTAAGGACTAAGTGCCTGGGTATAAGACATCGCGGCAGTGTACTCATCCAAAACTGAGACGGGGCGACGCAGCTTCCTAATAGTCGTATCGACTTTACGCGCGTCCCCTCTTAGACCTGGGTCATGAATGTGTACAACCCAACATCACCCATTTCCTTGCATCTCATACGCTACGGGCGACTTCTGAAAAGTACGAACTTTGATTCTGCCACTAAAATCGATTCCTTCGTTTGTGCGGTTGGTGTTACAACACTGATCTTTCAGGCAGCGATCTTCCCAACTGATTGAGGCAGGAATATGCTAATAGTGGCGAAAGATGCAGCATAACAACTCCTGCAAACGCTTCAAACGCATAGCCCTTCGGAGGTTAGGACTGAATGATATTGGCGCCGCTCAATATATAAGTGGTGTCTTTCGTTTTATATATTACTTTGATCTTCACACTCATCTTTTACCTCTATGCTCCTGGACATAAAGGGAGGTAATGGAAGCCCAAACCTCTCCCACGAAGATGTCTTATCACCGAATCCTCCCTAAACCTGATACTTGGGATAACGGTTTCCCCACATTCGATCGTGTTCAAGCGAGTAGTAATCCCACCCTATATCAGTCAAAGGACGGTGACATTTTCAAAGCTTCCACTCAGGAGAGGCAGGCTGACTTCACATCAGAAGGTACGTTTGGAATAGTTCAACAACACAATTGGGACCTGTAGCTCAACTTTCAACCGCCCCGAGACCTTCCGGTCGAATGCATCTCAGGTACTCTTCTTCTGTTGTACACTGTTAAATAACTGCGGATCATAGCTTTTTCCCAGTATCGTCAACATTCCCTTCCTGCTGCAGCCGCAGCAAATCCGGGACTTCTACCGCCCGCTATAATCAGGATAGTAGAGGAGCAATGGAGGCGGCTTTCCCCAGCGGAAAAGGACCAGTGGCCCACACTGGGTGAAGTAAGTCTAACCATATGTTATGTGGAACATGAATATAACAGTAATTCAAGGCTGATTGGTTCAAGGGTCCAAACGACAAGGACCGACACTGGTGTTCCGGGGATGAGTATCCGTCCCGGGTGCAAGATGACAGTGACACCCGTAGCGGAAGCTCGGCCAATGGATATAAGAGTCCCGTGCCGAATGTTAGGATGAGGCCCGTGGGTAAAGACGAAGCATTTCCACCTACGTCATTGCCTTATTTTACATCTTTGGCTTGGAATACCAATGAGAGTTTTGCGCGATCCCATGATCTCGGCAGACTAAAGGACTTCTGTGATGGCGGCCCTACAGAAGTGAAGCATTACTGGGAAGCGCCCTTCTCACACCAGCCCCAATATGACGGTGATACAAGGGGCCCTTATAGGGATGAAACACATCACATCGAGGCTCGTCCGTGTTCAACCACTGAAAGACGGAATGACCAGAGATTGGCCTCTCTCACACAGGTTTCTTCCGGGGAACACGGATCTCAAACGATGTTTGGCATTGCACAATCATCATGGATGCTACAAAGACCTGGGGCGTATTCACAAACTGGACACCCCCAATTACAGGGTTTAGCGGCAACTGGCCCTACATCCACACCGGAGATCACAGCAAAATTACTTTCAGTGTTTAATAAGATTGGCACGCTAGCCTATGGTTCACCGCCCATCAATCCCGCATTTCAAAGAAGCGGGTCTCGAGGTCCAGTGATATCGGTAGATGGACAAGATCCTTCAACGATAAAGACTATAATCGACTACCTCCACAGTACCTTGCCGATGAAAGGATTCCGTACCCGGGTTTTCAAAGGACCAGATGCTCGTCCCCGACATATGTCGCGGCGGAAAAACGGTCCCATTGTTGAATATCTGAATACCATCTCAGCATGGCATCCCATTTCAGCCCAGATTGTCGACTATATACAACATCCATATCGAGGGTTACGGGCCAAGTCGAAGCGTGTTGATGATCTGGGAAATGGGTCAGTGCTACCCTCGCGCGAAGCAGGTTACCCACTTCCCGTGGCCCTCATTGCCAGATACCAGCTCACAACCGTGGATGCGTTTGCTTGTGAGATATCAATCGACGATCCATACTCACAAATGACTCACCAGCAATGGATGGAATCTCTCTGGCGTGGTTGTGTGGGTCCAGATATCGTTGTGTATATCCAGGATCACGATTTTGCGGAGATGGGACAATCTCAGGATCTCGTGTACAGTGCTCGTCTGCACGACACTCTTGGTATTGTAATACCGCGTGCTAGGGGCTCTTCCAAAGAGCCTAAGGAGAAAGTTTTGAGACATGTCGTGTGGGCTATTGATTCTATCGTGATGAGCACACGTTCCCAATGATGTACATATGCTTAGTTTTCTTCATTTGTTTTATCTCTTTCGATTCTGGCTACTATCTATGAAATATATCTATAGCATAGTATACGAGATGCTATTCACTCATCCGTGAAAAATCTAATCTTTTCTCAGTCTTTTTCTTGTCGGATATTTTCCACGGTATCATAGCTTGACTTCGTCATAAGTGAGCACACCTCTCCAGGCAGGCTCTCGCCCCCTTTGCTTTTAGGGGTTTCACAGAGACAAACGAAAAGAGGTGTGACAGAAATCTAGACGAGGCTGATAATCAACTAACCAATGAAATGGAAAGGAAAAAATATCCTTCGCGGGAGTTCCCTCCTTGCTTTTTGGGTTCCAGCATACGAGGTGGCTGGTAGACCACGAATCATTTGTGTAGGAATCACTCTGTACACTGATCTGACTGGCTCCCGCTCTGTGAGACACAAACGCGTGTCATGCTTGGTGTGAGGGACCCCTGTAGGGGGCACATCTGTCTATGTTGATAACTGCAGACCGGTTGCACAGTAGTCATCAGTGCCTGTCACAAGGCCAATACTGACACCTCAATACCTTGGGACGTTAGGTAAAAACAACATACCCAGGCCATCCAGGGTTGGATCGTATAAGAGGTATCCGTTCGAACACGCCAATAAAGCGTTCATGTCACATTACACAGCCTGCAGGGCTGCGGAGATACTGTTCTCCGGTACTTCTCTGCTCTCGTCAAGGCTGAACGGCCTCGAAACTAGAGTCTTTCTAACCTTCTCATAGAGTTTATAAGTTAAGCCCGGACATAAAGCTGAGATACAAGATATTAGGCTGTGGAAGTATCGACGTGTAATTGTCCCGCTCATGGGTTTTCTCACAGTAACAGCGTGTGATGGGAGCTACATCCGGCGGTCATGCTGTGGCATCCACATGTGTCGATTGATTTGTGTTGCAAGGTAACTGACCTCTTTGGTATCCTTGCTAGTGTACGGAAATCATGAGGGATATTATCCACGCGTATCTAATTGGTCAGTCTCACTACCATACCGAGGGTTCTTGGTTTTATTAGGCAGGTATTGAAAAGGAGATACCTGGACGGTGGGATTCTTTCAGCAACCGGGCGCCGATTGAGGCAACAATCCTTTTACATGCATAGGCTAACAAAGCTAAAAGCTGTGTAGAGCGGTCTTGCGTCTTCTATATCCTCCGATAGCGATGTCGGGATAGAATACAGTTACATCCCAAATCCGGGTGTTAGTAACTGGTTTGGGACGAGGTGAGGTATGGTCAGAGACACCCAGAGCTCTAGAGAGCCCTCTATCCCGATGGCTTAATAATAGGTTGAGCTCTATCTAAGCAATGATTATGGTATTAAACCAGTTGGACCTCTATGTCTGTATCTTTGGAAACTTGCCAAAGACTCAAGGTACTTTGATATTGGAACCATTGGGAAAATGTATAAAACTATTTAGGTTTATATCTACTTTAGATAATTTGCATATATCACTCTCTTCGACCGGCTTAGAAATGAACTATATTATATAACATTGTCAAGGTCAAACTTACTTATCCATCCTCAGCCAGTGGTAGATGGTATCCTTCCCATTTGACTACCCCGCTTCGTCATCATTCGGGGTTTCATAACGAGGGCTACCTCGTTTAAAGGAAGCCACCCGCCTTCCAACAATCTATACTGAGGGGTTTCGGTATAATGTATACCATCTCTTATACCATACCTGTCCAAAACTCTTTCTTGACTCATCTATGAATGTCCAACTTACATCAAAATGGTATTTTCCATTCGTGCCGTTATTGGTCCTTGATAGCGCCTAGGTTTATGAGACTATCTTGTACATAGCGTGTAACCCTTCAACG
Source organism: Aspergillus arachidicola (assembly GCA_009193545.1). Taxonomy (NCBI): domain Eukaryota; kingdom Fungi; phylum Ascomycota; class Eurotiomycetes; order Eurotiales; family Aspergillaceae; genus Aspergillus; species Aspergillus arachidicola. The sequence continues at coordinate 86,336 of ML737200.1, read as the reverse complement.
GCTATAAACCGCCTATTGATAGATATACTAATGATCATGACATAACCTGGGATGTTGAAGGCAGAATCTCAATGTGTTTGGGGTGGGTAGGGCAAGTGTCCAAAATTATTTTGATGATATAGAGAGTCCGTAACTTGCGCGGCGGGGTGTGTTGGCGCTACTGCAGAAATACCAATAAAATCTATTTCCGATATTAATGACACCAGATCCCTGGCGTATTCGTAGCGCCCGAGTTTCAGCCTGATGCTCGCCACCAGCTAATGCCTACCCAGGACAACATTCAGAGAGTCCACTTGTGGAGAGACCTTTATTCAATAGGCTGAAAAATGGAGAAGTATTCTTCATTGTATAGAGAGATCCACTCTTTAACTGCTCTGACATCACTCATTTTCCAGCGGCCTCCGGATGGTATAGACTATAGCGAGTTCGGTAACGAAAAACCATCGTCTAAGGAGCCTGAGCAGGGGAGCGACGAAGAGCAAGATAAGCTCCCTGACGAAACAGACTTCGAAGACGACATGACTACCGGTGATTCAACGACGGCTCTTAATCTCTTGAAACAGCGATCGTTGGATCGCCTTGCTGAGGTTTTGGCCAGATTCAAGACACGAAAGACCGGTCGGCATGGGAGGGGAAAGAAAAAAGATGGAAATCTTGATGCAAAGCATGTCACGAGTGTGGCTATGGTGGAGGACAGTACTCTTCAACGTGTAACATTCCTTTGCGCGAAAAATGAGGGCCTGGTGGGGGAAGATGAAGTGTTCCTGGGAAGGCTATGCGAGCTACTAACTTCTATCTTGAAAAATGGCAAGTGTTTACATCCTACTTCGCTATCGGGCTTAGGTATCTAACGAGGATTAGGTCAAAGGCAAACCGATCAATCGAAGGTGTTCAATCTCATATTTGAGCACAATACGCCTCGAGTTGAATATTACTCGGTGGAAATTCGAGACGCATTTACGCATGCGTCCAGTGTTAAAGTGCCAGATACGCTCACAGAAGATATGATTAAAGATATAGTAGATCAGAAACTCGAGGCAAGGCTGTGGGATGGTCTCATTATCAACATCAATGGGAGACAACGTGAAGTTTGGCAGGAACTCCCACATTGCCTCTCAGACAGCGAAATGGATAGAGTGGTGGTAGAGACGTGCGATAGAATACAGAGGCTTTTTAAGATATCTAATTCTCATACTATGCGCAATGATGAGTTACGGGACTTCCTCGAGCGCTTTTATGCCATCATTCGAAACCCCAGACAGCGGCCAGCCCTGAAGAATCTCCTTAAGCAAGCGCTACATGGCAGCGAAAAGCTTTTCAGGAAAGCGTGGGATGCTCTTCTATTCCTCGCGCGAACTTTCCATGCCGCAGTGACATTGGTCGAACTGGCGTCCAAGCTGAAGTTGAAGCTTTTCAATTCATTCAGATTCGTCCCTGTTTCAGCTTGCATGTTCAAAACCAAGACTTACGCTCCACTGGGCAAAGAGTTACCGCTAAAGGTCTTGGAAGCAGTTCAGTGTCAGCCGGAGGGCAATGGATGGGTAAAGCTTTTGCAAGACCAAAGGACGATCTACGAATATACAAACATACTTCGTCTCCCCAGATCGATCCATGCGGAGGTTCAGCTGGTGAGTTACTTTGAGACCTCCTATTCCGAAAACAATGACCAGGTTTTTCCATATATTGGATGCAGTAAAAAGTGCTGCTTCTTCTGTGAAATATTTCGGGCGCTTCACGGTAAGTTCTCTGCACGTGGAACGCATGAAACAGTTTTTCCCAGGTGGGGATTACCCCAAGGGATAGCGGTAACTAGCAAGCTAGAGTGGCTAGTTCCACTGATGGCTAAACTTGCTGTATTCTTGAGAGCAATGCTGCAGAGGGTGCTCGGTGATCCTTATCCCCTTCCCCACAGAGAGCTATGTAAGCAATCATCGGCAGCATTATCCACGGCGCAGGCCGAACAGCAGGGCGAGTCAATATATTCTGAAAGGCCATCAATGTTCCGGTAAGGTTTCCATAATATCTTGAAGAGCAACCTGTCATTGACCAGCGTAGAAATTTCTTGGTGCCGGGCGCGTTCTCTGCAAGTGACAGACAAGTTCAGTTTTCACCTATGCCTGGTGAACCTGGATTCGCCCACTTTCTGGCTCCAAGCATGCCCCATATTAGCGACCGTCTACCAATTGAACAGGCTGAGATGTACAAAATAAATCACGACAGGAAGCAATGTTCGTTGGAAGGAATAGACGAGATGCAATTACCTGAGGTTACGAATAGCAGACTGTGTCGACATTGCCGTAGATCAGCAGGATCCAGATGCTCAGCATGCTGGACATGGTATTGCTCATACGCCTGCCAACGACGAGATTGGAAGAGACATGTTTTCACTTGCCGCACACCCAAACGCCCCAACGACATTGACTTTTTCAGACTAATTGTCAGACATGTGAAGAGGGCAATGATGAGCGAAAACCCAGAGACAATTCGTAAATCACTTCTGGACCTGTTTGCCGATGATTACATCTGCCGCAGGTTTGGTTTCAACAATTGCTCGAGTACGAACGAGGCTCTCTATCTCGTCTGTCTATACGATACTATGATAGCAGCATGCCGCTTCCCTACCAGAGTCCTCAAAAAATACCTAAAAGATGGACTACTCGGTGAAGCTTTACTTTTCTTCTGTCAATCACGTATCGAGAAAACTGGTGGGCAGCTCGAATGCGAGTGCATAGCGTGGTATGTAGAACGTCGGAAGATAGGGCCGTTTCCGATTCCCAACCCAGAGGGAGAGATATACAGCATTTGGGAGACAGCATGTGTCGAAGCATTAAATTCTCTTGATTTATACGACAGATTCAAAGATGGGTGCAGATTAAATACTGCGCAGGCTGAAGTATTCAAATTGTTTGTAACAATATGGGGCTCTATTTATCAAATTCCGGACACGAACTCTTCCACGTGGATCAACTTCGGATTCTGCTACTGCACTTCCTTCGAACAACGCCAGGAACTCTCTCTCAAATATTTGTTGTTGGCCGCGTCCAACGCGACCTTTGACGACATTGTCTCCGCATACGAAACCTCCACGATGGCAGAATTGATGATGAAACACGAAATCGATATGTCAGACCTGTCTGAAAATGGAGTTAGACTACAAAGACCTTCCGGAACAGTGTACTCTGTCTTCCGGCTCATGATCGGAGTAAGCCATGCTCTCTCTGGCAGGTTTTGCAGCTGCTTTCGAATGCAACCAGATAGACCATGTCACGGCGATTTCGAGACACATTTCGATTCTGAGTGTGATTTAACCTATGGATTCTATCTAACCAACAGCTGGGAGAGGTGGCAGCTTCTGAACTTCTACCGGCTTTTGTTCAATTTGCCAGAGTTCGATCCCAGAGCTATGGCGGCAGCAATGGAGAGCCCCGAATGCGGAGCTCTTGAGCGGTATATTGACACTTTGGTTCCAGATATGAGACGAAGGATTTTTGATATAGATCGAGCAGGGTCTATTCTATTCCCAAATTGGAATGCTAGGTCTAGTGTGACTATCCGCGGGGCCGAGGAAAGCTCCCATCTCCCTTGTCATTGTAGGGTGCACGATGTCTTGGGTCCACCAGGTCTCTGTTATCGGAAGGGGATGGTATACTGGACAGTCCGAGCTGCTGTCTCTTAGTTAGAGACACTGTAGGTTAATCAGGTGTCTATGTCAGTTAGTGTAACATAATCACCGATTGAGTTCCTGTTTCCATACTTCATCAACACCAAGCTTGTGGTATTACTCCAGATGTATGAAACTCCTTTGCGTACCTGCACCTAGTCCCCACACAGCTAGGAAGAATACGGTCTAATGTGTAACTCAATCGAGTTACGTGGACCTAAGCCAATACAAAATGACGAAAAGGTGGATCCTCCTCGTATCAAATTAAATATAGATGGCGACAATCTCAGCTGACTATGACTAATGACCAAGCACAGGCTAGGCAGACCGCCATTGATCTGCATTCTCACAACCGGAGAATTTATCTCCACGGGCTTCTCGCCAAAGAATTATTCTACCAAGCTGAGAAGGCACCGTGATTCTACTTCAGCAGGTGACTTGAAGATAATTAAGTATTAAATCATAAAAGTCGATATCTGGAGTTAGAGAATAAATCATGGGTACGAACCAGATCTGAATGCTTCTATAGAGCCTGACTAATACGATACCAGGAGAGGAGGTCCGTTATTCATCACGAATAGCATGTTCTCACTGACATCATTGCCCAGTTCCGGTGCACGCTATGTGGTACCAGCTTCAACATCGCACGTATCCGGACCATCAATGAGCCCTTTTCAGCGGCGTGGTCCAATGAAGATTCACGACATTTTGTTTGTGCCCTTGACGACGATGATGATGACGACAAGAACTATGGCGACTGTTCCACTGCAGAGACAGGCTGTATCTGGGCTATTCGCAACTGTGAGAATATCCATACGGGAACTGATGAGCAGAAAGCACCAGAGTACAGATACCTGTTTTTTGATATGGTTGACGGTCAACTCCCCACGGTCGGACAAACAGTGCCGATGGGCGAACCGTTAGAGGAAAAGACAGGCCGATTTGGCGTAAGAAGGGTGCATCTTGAACATATCGCTGGTCCGGGATGTTGTTGTACACTGGGATATTCCGGGGCTGACATCTCTCTGGAGGAGATGCGAGGCTGCCAGACTGGGCAGGGTCTGGTCCACAACGATAGCGGAGACGAAGCGCTCTCGCCGGACGACCTGGAATGTGAGATTAACAGCGATTATTTTCTTTCGGGGCTCGTGGACTGTATGCCGTTTCTTGAGGTTGGGGGTGCGGAAGTGTCGCCCGCAAGACATCAGTATGATTGGATTGAACCGGCGGACCCCTTTAATGATGTACGGCCCCTTTGGCTAATTACTATTTTTGGTGATGCTGACAGTCTGTATTAGTGGTTTGAACCCTACATGGCGGTGCCGTTTCATCCATGGTGTTTCGGGGTGTACATGAAACTCTGCAGGCTACGACTTGGCCATGTCGAAATCAATCAGCTTGTGGACTACTTTGACAATATCGAAAGCTACCCGCTCCAGTACCGCGAGGAGCCCGATCCAGCCGTCCAGAAAGCCGCTGATGAAAACTGGGTCCATGTGAGCGGTGATGAATGGCTCGCTGCAAATCCGTTCTACGTACCCAAGCTTCGGGAAATCTTGGGGCGAGCAATGGATACTGGGCCCTCATTCATCCCCCAAGATGGCGCGTTTGAACCCCTTATATCCTTGGCTAAAAATACAAGCGACCCGTTCGCTCAATTGCCCCAGGAAATACTGGATATGATTATAGACAACCTCTCTACGAAAGACATTATATCTCTGCGTCTCGTCTCACGGAAATTCTACCAGCTCCACGTCTCACTCTGGCATCGCCTTATTCAAGAGGACATGCCTTGGTTATGGGAGGTTTGGTCAAACGAGAAGCCCTACTTCTGGGCGACGGTCACTCAGGGGGATATAAAGCAGAATAAAGGGGAGACAAGAATTGAGTTTGGCGAGGAGAAGATCATGACACATACAATAAATGTTGATGAGCATTTGGCCAAATGGACAATGCCGATACCTACACCTGGTCGAACGAATTGGTTTCTCCTATATAGGGATGTTAAGCGGCATTGGAATGAATTGAGAGGGCTATGGAACCGACGAAGGATATGGAATTATCAGGAGGGGTTAATTGCGTCCTTGAGGATGCATATCCTGAGCAGTGATGATCATACTGTGTGATCAAACCATATCATATTGTGTCGATATAAACATTGTCCTTCGTGAAAATGAATGTATATACCAGCTGATTCATGCTTGGACATACTCAGAAAAGAGCTAGAATTTTCTGACGCGACTACGATATCTTGCTGGAACTAGTTCCAAAAAAACTACACTTCAAATGTACCTAGTAGGAAATGTACGTCCAGGTTCTGTAACATTGCAGGCAAAGAAAATAGAAATATATAATGCTGCACCATGATCCTCGTAGAACGCTTCCTGGAGACAAGAGAAGTTGCCCCGCAGAAGTTGGCCGCGTACGATACCTAGAACGCTGCCCTCCACGTCCTTAAAACTTACAGTACCTTGGCAGAATCAGCAGGAAAACGCCTAGCAGCTCTTGGAATGTTTTCTGAGAAGCTTTCCCTTGATGGGAACAAGACTGTGAAGGGCCTCAGGATTGGAATTCATTCTGGGGAATTTCCGATCGCTGAGCGACGAGTCGGAAATGTCGCATCCAGCGCTTTTGCCTTTCTTATTTCGATGATTCCATTTCATTTGATTCGATGCCTGCTCCTTGTGTTCATATCTCGCCACCCTATGGGACCTAGCCTACAGGCTACAGCCCGGCTCTCTTTAGCCACAGCCTGCCATTCTCCACGTACAGGCTTGCCTGCTTAACTAGTTAGACTTACCTAATATAGCCTAAACTAACTATCTTCTTTAATCAGTAAAGCACTAAGGCTTATATAGCCTGGCTCAAAAATGAAGCGGCGTCTTTTCTTATAGGCATTAATCTCACCTACTAACCTAACTACGAAGGTTAGGCTGTACACCCGAATAGCAGGCTGTGCGCGCACGGAGAGCCGGGCTGTGCGCAGATCGCTACCCTTCATGTATTAACCGAGGCCAAAAGCTTTCAGCTGCCAAAGTACTGATCCCCAGCACCAGAAAAGGTGCCTTCCCTATCGGCGCGATCAAAAAGTCACGTGAAGGATGGGGTGTCGGTACAACACCCTATATATGACGATACAGACTTGAATTGCAGAGCAGGTAGGTAGATCTGCCACCATGAATGCTTCAACAGCTTTCCAAGTTCCTTTCTTGCCCTCACAAGCACTTGATAAACAGCAGCTGAAACCAATATTCGAGTCCAAAAACTCTAATATATCAGACCAGCCAACAGACCCGAAAGCCATCAGTTACCTTCCAGGGGAACCTTCTATCGGCCTGGAGGAAACCACCGTTAATGATTATCTTTCTAGAGAACTGAAAACATATCTTCTAGACGAGCTTTATGGCCACCTGTGGCTTGCTGGGAGACGCTCCGGCCGGAGTATCGACGCCCTCCATGCACAAAGACTCAAAGGCCGAAGCGTCGTTCCCACCGAAGATCCTAGCCTTCATCTCATCTGGCGTCGCAACCAGATTTACATAAAACCTATCCCAGTGTGTCTATTTAACTACAGGTTTTGGGATATTTATCTACGTCCAACAAAGAATAATAATCATCAAACGTCTTCGACCTTGGACCCTTCCATCGCCATGGGATTTTTAAGATCGTATGCCTTTCTCACGCCGCATCGCCTGGACTTTATCCTAGCCAAAGAATCCCACTTGATCCCCGAGAATATTGACTGGATTGCCTGGTCGAGATTCATCCATAAATTCCGGGAACTAAGCGACGAACAGGTGGCACAACGATATCACTACGGGCAGCTGCGCCTCTCACGCCTCAATTGGGCGGTTCGCATCGTTCGCCCGCAGCACGCCAACACTCTGTGGTTTTACCATCTCCCTCATTGGTCAATCACCTCGTATCTCTCCCAGGCTACTGTGCCACTTCTGTTCATTTTCGCTAGTGTCTCAGTCGTTCTCTCAGCTATGCAAGTAGTTTTATCAGTGCCTTCGGACAAAGGGTTTCTCCAGCGTCTAGAAGACGCTGGACTACCGCAGATGAAACTTACATTCTGGGCGTTCTCTATCTCGATCCTCTTGCTATCGGCGTTAATCTGGGTGTTGCTTTTGGGGGTTCCTTTGGGTGCGTTGGCATGGCAATTGTCATGGGGGTTCAGGAAGAGAGAGCGCGAAAAGGGCGATCGTCTGCTCAGCGCTTAGGTACGGGATGTGATAGGCCAATCAAAAGTTGTGTGAGCGGTGGGGTTATCAGCCTAGCAATGAACACGAACACGACCGCATGATTAAGATTACTCTTCCTATGCTGTCTTTATAACACTTTAAAGGGTTTTCAAGCACAAGGTACCTAGTGTCCAGTGTTGGACTGTGCAACGACAATGTGGGGCCGGCTTTACACCTTCGGATTGCTCCTGCCATTCTTAGGGTTGCTGACTTACAACGAACTTATCAAGAACATTCCATCGCCAGTTAATCCAGATCAAGCTCACAAAGCAGGATTGGGAATCGTACCCGCTCGAAATTATTCTTCGCTGATCCCTAAACGTGGAACTAAGTAGCGTTCCCTTGTAACTCAACAACTAGTCATAGGCTACAGCTAATATATCGTAGTATCGTCTTCGTTCATGGCCTCGGGTCGAATCCTGATACGACATGGAGGGCTAGAATATCGACACAAACGACAGGTACATCGACAGAATACCCGACATAGGTTAGTGACTTTCTTCCAGATGATCTCAGTTTGCCAGACCATCAAGATGTGCGGATTTTCTTCTACAACTTCGATTCATTTTGGAAGAGGGATGCGGTCCAGACACGCCTCGCAAATATTGGCAATGACCTACTCGAGCACATCACCAACGCCATGCGTCGATCGGAAGCAGTTGGTTTGGATCGAAGACCGCGTAATTTAAAACTGCAATCACTAACGTGCACTCAAGGAGCAGCAGCGGGACCTGATCTTTGTGGGCTATAGTTATGGGGGATTGGTTGTCAAACACGCCCTGGTCCAGGCTAATGAGAATCAAAACTTTGCAAGTATTTCCACGTATACGAAAGCGATCCTTTTCCTAGGTACTTCACATCGTAGATCGAGTTTCAGCAAATGGGGTTGCATGGCTGCCCGTGCTCTTTGGCTGATTGGTTCAAGTCCATCTATGCTGGCTGAGGTCGAGTACGATTCAACCTTTCTATTAGACCTGCATACTTCATTTGAGGCAGCCGTTGGCGACAGAGTTCAGGTCTTCAATATCTTTGAACAGCGCCCGACTTTGATCCTGAGTGTTTGGTTCCTCAGATGGAGAGAATTTGTATGTTGGGAATGCTATCATATCTAACTAGTCATACTGACAATGGCTGTAGTGTGTCCGCGAGCAGTCAGCAAAATATGGAGGGGTTAAAGTGAGAAATATTGGCCTCCCTGTCGACCACTCTGGATTGAACAAGTTTGGATCTCGAGACTCCACCTACCAGACTATCCTGGCTATCCTAATCAATACAATAAGTGCGAAATCTCCTAAAAGACCGCGTCAGGCCCCGAACAAACGGGCTGAACTTTCAATCCCACTCCAACTATCAATGGTTAGGAACGACAGATTTACTGGCAGAGAACTTCTCTTAAAGAAAATACATTATTATCTACAGGAAGATTGCAAAGATATGCAACAATGCATCGTCGCACTTTATGGTCCTGGTGGTATTGGAAAGACACAAACTGCGGCAGAATACGCCTACCATTATAAGTCAAGTTATACCTCTGTGTTTGGATTGATGGGGCTAGTGAACATATTATCAGACAAAGCTTCTCCCTTGCTGCGGGGCAAATCTTGAAAAGCTGTCGAATGTTGAATCAGGATGAGACAGCCTATCAGAAATTTGCCAAAGAGTTTGGAGTTGAGGATCCAAAGACTTCCAGTACCCCAACCGCCGACCAAGCTGTCAAGGGAGTAATTGACTGGCTTTCTCAACTTGAAAACAATGAATGGCTCTTGATCTTTGACAATATAGATGACCTAGACTCATTTGATATCCGGTCTTATATGCCCAGCTCTCTACACGGGAATATCCTCATCACGAGTCGGCGGGCGGACGTCTCTGGTTATTGGAGGAGTATAGAAGTGGAGAAAATGAGTGATAAAGAAGCTAAATCCTTATTGGCGAAAAGCTCTGGATTCTCCGGGGATATGAATGGTTTGTTTGAGTTGTTACCTTCTCAATGCCATTTGACTTGTTGACTTTGACTCTAGAAGAGGTCTCCCTAGAGCTGCTTCAGTTACTAGGACATTTTCCGCTTGCCATAGAACAAGCCGGCGCCTACATTTCTGTTCAGCACAAATTTTTGCCGCATGAGTCCGGCCTCTACTCTCAGGCGCTCCAGCGTTATATTCATGAATATAATTTGAATGCAGAAAAACTCCTGAAGCACAAGCGGCCACAGTCAGTATGGGACTATCGAAATGACACAATACTTACTACTTGGGAAGTCTCACTGCGGAGAATTGAAATGGATATTCCAGAGGCTTCTGAACTACTTCTTCTGTGTGGATTTCTGTCAAATAATGATATCTTCGAGGAACTATTCACGTATAGTCGATTTCAGCAATACAGTAAATGCAGCCTCGACACCTGCTCAGCCACGTGACTATACTCATCGCCCAGATATACCACTCCAGGATCTAATGCATATTCTCTCATCCTACTCGCTCGCCCGCTTTTCGGCGACAATGGATGCCATCACGATTCACCCCTTGATACATTACTGGGCTCAACAGCGCTTGCCACTGGAACGGAAACGCCGGTTCTCAGAAGAAGCCGTTCGTCTAATTGCTCGCGCTCTACGTCTAACAGAACAGAGCTATTCAGCGCAAAAGTATGCCTTGTTAAGAGTCGAGTCTCATCTCATCTTCACGCCGCCCTCAAGAATGTTCAGAATTTGCCGGGGTCCTTGGAACCTGGAACCTCCTACGATCCGCCCAGTGATATTTCTCTTCCACATACACTCTCAGTGGTGTACGCAATTACAGAAGGGTGGCTTCTTTGGGTGTGGGCGGCTATCCTCGATATCAAGTTAATTTTCCTATCAATGCTTTACGAGGAAGAACAGGCCGAAAACGACATATGGTGGCTTGCATACAAGCTGACCATCGTTTTAAGATGCCACACCCTGCATAAAAATACAGAACAACTATTTCGCTAGCAATTTGCAGAGGCAAGAAGAGTACTACACCCCAAACATCCGCGTGCGTTATATATCGCCGGGGATATCGCGTGGATAGTACTACTCCAGGGTCGCATCCAAGAGTCAAGAAAGTGGTATGAATGGGTCCTAACTTCCAGACAAAGGGTCCAAGGCCAACAGCATTATGCAACCCTTGGTGCTGTTATGGGTATAGCTACGATACTGGACAAAGATGGATCCCATGATGAAGCTCTACAACTAAGGATCAAGGCATATGAAGGCCGAGCGGCTAGGTTGGGTATAGAAAATTCTTTGACTCTTAATTCAGCCTATGCTATTGGGCGGCAGCTTTCCGATGAAGGGAAGTATGTGGATGCGGTCAAATGGTTCCAACTCGTTTTTTATGCAAGAAACAAGACCTTAGGCCCAGACCATGAAGACACATTACAAAGTGCCCATAATATTGGTGAGATCCTTCTCCCGCTGCATCGCTATAGTGAGGCATTGGAATGGCATCAGATTGCATGGGTAGGGAGAAACAAAACATTGGGCCCTGACCATGAAGATACCCTGGTAAGCTCTCACAATATTGGAGACAGTTTTAAAGCTCTCGGTCAATATGATGAAGCAATGGAGTGGTTAAATTTGACATTGTAGGGTAGCTAGCGGAAATTTGGCATGGATCACGAGGAGACAAAAATAACCATGAGAAGCATCGAGGATCTTGAACAGAAAAGAGATGGGAATGAATAAATGTTCTTGGGGGGTTGTCACAGCCAAGTACACAGCCAGCCATCCGACTAGCGCGCAAATGCAACTACTGGTTTTCTGGATTCAGTGCTTCGTAGTCAATGGGATCAGACATCGTCTCCAGAGCCGAACAAGGGCCTTTGACGACGTTGGAAATCGTTGATCTGGGGAAGCTAGGAAGACGGCGATTGAATATATGCTCTATGTATGTAAGACCAGATTAGCAAGTACATATACCTGTAGAAATGTCACTGCCACCTATATAACCATGGCAAAGAGAACCATAAAAGTCACGCGATTACTCCAGCTGAGCCCGTGGTCAAGTCCTCATCTCATTGGCTCTGCCATAAGTAGTCTCTCGCATAATGTAAGGAAATGTATCACTAGAACCCAAAGTTCGCAAACGGATTCCACCACGAGCTTCCCGAATTTCCTGTATTGCCTGTGCTACCGGTACCACCCAGGTTTCCCCAGCTTGACCCAGATAACCCGAACTAGCCATTACAGCCAAGGTAACAGCTATATCTCCCAGTCAGCCACCTGATAACATACAAGGACAATTGCTCAAAGGAAGAATGGCACATAAAAGAAAAACACCTACATTTCGAGAAAAAAGCATAATTCTCCGCATTCTTCAGCGCCGTCTGCGAATCTAAGCCCAACACATTCGAATACCCGTACACCTCATACCCCAAAACACCCTTGGTATGACATAACTCGTGTAAACTCGACATCCACTGATCCAGAACAGAGTAATCATCCGACGCCTGCGGCAGCTAGAAATATGCAGGACAAGTGCGCACTTGACCCCGATACCCGTCCATACTGGCATATCCCGTCTGCGTAAATGAACCTGACTGACAAGTAATGCTATCAGGTTGGCAAGAGTAGGTAACGAGCCCGCTTCCTTGTTGGAATGCCTCCTGGGCGATTTCTTCAAGTATCTCGACGACATGATTTGTAGATGTTGAGTTGGTTGTTTCGAAGAATGTCTGGAAAAGAGATGTCACGTTGTTGGCCCGGATACTGGCGGCGACTTTGGCGGCCATTTCACCTGCGCTAGTTACTGCTGCTTGAGCCATTTGGCTTTCGGATTTGTCACATTCTATGAAGACTACGTGTTGTTTGAGTGTGTTTGCTGTGGTGAGGCTGGTGATGGTTAATGGGAGGAGGATATTATTGAGATGCATTTTGAATTACTAAATGTTTGGAATATCACGGTATATTCGGGAGCGCACAGACCCTAGGCTTATCATAATCTCATAGCTGTTGTACATACATTAGAAGACCTTGATATCAACGTAAGCAAAGTAAAGTCTTGAGCTGAGTACTTTTCGCATCCTTCATAATTGTTCTTTGATTGTCCTCCATATACATAGGTATTCCTATTTTTGACTAGCAATAGTTACTATTAGAGTAGCAACTATGCACGGTAGCGGACGATCTATTTAAGAGACCTGCCGATTGAAGAGAATATAACGCCCTCTAATTACCACGGGCTGCCACCATAAGTAATATGAAATTAATAATGTACATGAGTCTAAGCTCATCAAATAAGTATAGCTTATAAACTAAGGTTCTACGCAGAGAAGCATCCTCCAAGAGTAATCCCCCAATGCGACATATCATCCAAAATCAATCTAGGCGCCGGTCCAAGAGTCCTGCTCAATGTTGATGGACTCGGCATGCCAGGTCTTGCCGCCATCGGAGGTGGTGAAGCCGCTGGAGTTAGAGCCCTTGTACAGGAAGAGGGTATCGCCGAACTTCTCATCCTCGGCGCTGAGGTGGATGGTGATGTTGTTCCAGCCTGTTTAGGTCAATTTAATGTGGACCTCGCTTGGTATATATTCTGGAAGGACTTACTATAGGCCTCGAGAGTCCCGCAGTTACCGGAGCCAGTGTAGCATTCGTCGCCGGAGTAGAGGTAAAGGAGCTCGGCATCAAGGTCTTGAAATGTATATGTCAGATACTGGATGCGTGAGAAATCAATGCGGACCAGGAAGAGGCTCACCGTCAGTTTCCTTGGAGACGACCTTGCCGTCCATGGTAACGGTCTGGTAGACTTTGCTGTTCTCAACGGTGACTTTGTGACGTTAGGGTTTGCACAAAGATGTCTCAATTATTATCGAGGATGTGGTGCTCACCCTCAAAGTCAACCTGGGTTCCGGTAGGAATGGTAACGTAGGCCTGACCGTTCTGGCCATCTATCATTTCATGTCAGCCTCGTCACCGAAATAACACACTGGGGAGGTACTAACTAGGAGTATAAGTGCTGGCAGCAACACACCATTCCTCAGCGGTAGCAGGACAACCCCTAATCCATGTCAGTCCCCGTCTTCTTTATTCCGTATATCCAGGTTCCTAGGGAGTACACACTGAGACTCCTGGTCAGGAGACCAGTTCAGCAGAGGCTGGTACAGGTAGGAGTTGTCGTCACCATTGGTATGTTGAAGACCGATCCAAAGCGAGACCCAGACTTGGTCGCTAGAGTCCTGGACCTCAACACCCTGGGGAACAGTCGGAGGCACAAGAGACCAGGTCGCCTTGGTAATGTGAGCGTTCGTCGCGGGACCGGAGTAGAATCCGTTACCGAAAGCCCAGGAGTCCTTGGTAGTGGCGGCAGCGCGCAGGGCAAGAGCCAAAGGAACGGCAGTGTAGGCAGATCGCATTTTGACAGGAGTTAGACAACAGGAAGAAATTGATTAAAGTATCGCGAACCGGTCGCGGAGAGAATTGAATGAGGATGTGGTAGAAAAAAAAGAGTGAACGATAAGCTGAGCTGCCGAACTGGGAAGGGAGTGACTGTATGTAAATAGTACTCTGAAGACTAAGCACCCTCTTTGGATAATTTGATTGCCGGATAATTTGTCGGCATATTAAGCCAGGGGCATGGTGGAGCCCGTTTTACCTATAGGACCCGCTACCGTAATTCTTTCTCTGTAGGGCTAAGCTTCGGCATGAAAAACAAGCTTGTTTTAGCCCGAAACAACTAAGTGAGCTTGGTGATACCGGTGTGAGGACCAAGTTACGCACGCAATCCGGAGCCTTTCGAAGAAGAGGAAATTCAGCTCATTTGGACGAAACATACCGTTGGATGATTCGGCGCTGACAGGGCTGAAGTCGCAGCCTCTTTTCCACATCCGGTCTATCCATCTCGCTGAACCTTTCTCCTCATCCTATGGAGATTTGGGATTTCGCTTAGCTGTGATTATGCTGTATTAATTGTCTCAGTTTTCTGTCTAAACTGGGTTTCGTGGTATATGTAAGGTGCTATTGCACTAGTATCTACCACTGTCTGAGCAATGAAGCTGCAGTTATTATTGGCAATCACCCTTTCACTCATAGGAGCACAGAGGTAGGGTGGCAGAGTCTCAGGCATAATATACCAGAAGTTCTGGAGTATATAAAGCCTTTAGCAATGCACACGAAGACCAATTCCAATATTGCAGCTCCAACATGTGCCTTCCTTACATATGATTCTGCTCGTGAATTACTCAAATTAGAAGTCCAAAAGTGCACTCCCTGCTAAAGTGAAAGAACAATAATATTTGTATGAATATCAGCGGTAAGTCAGGCCTAATAAGCCAACTTTACATGGGATTATCAGGGTCCTGCGAGGTACTTCGGCAGGAGTATCGTTAGGTCAAGTGTGTATGGTCGAACTCCTCGAGCTTAAATAATTTTTATCTTTGATGCCAGTAACTCTTCCGAATAGATAAAGTGAAATGAGACTAGAAGTAGGTTGCTAAATTGTTGACCATAGGACATGGTTTCATTGTCTTATCGTTATGTTTCGAGCCAGACCTCGGCCTGCCTTCATATGCTGACCTCGGCTAGGTCCAATTTGGTACAAAATACCACTATTTTGGATGCTCGATGATACTATACCGCATCTTTTAGTGTACATAGTAAGCTTATTGCCCTTGTATTCCGCAGGCACTCCACACATATTCCCTGCACATCAGATTCCAGGTTCGCCAATATATCCTCTAGCCACATTACACGACCAATAAAGATAGGCCAGGATTTAAAATTCAAATTTTGGACCGTACTGCCGGTCTTGTGTTGCTGTGGTCGTTATACATCGCTCACAGAAGCAACGTAATGTCATTAACGCTAACCTGGAGACAATTAATTTAAGTAGACCAAATAGTCAGTTACGCTATCACAGTTTATGTGAAGCCGATGCAGAGAAAACGGCACGCGCCGACCGACCTCCCCTTCGGGCGTCTTTTCCATAATGGAACTCGGTTTGAGCTATACCCTAGACCATCATCTGAAACTCGACGGGGGGCTACCATAGTCACTGATCAAAAACAGCCCAGGGTAATTAGGAAATGCTACGCTTCCACCAGCATCGTCAATTATATGTAGCTCATCAAAATCGTTGCAATTGCTATCTGCGCGGAAATCCTTGTACACAGTTATAACTTAGGAACCTTCTAAGACCAGTCGTTGCCCCTGCCAGCGGGAAATGACAAAATCACCGCAATACATATAATAACATAAGCTCAATCATTATCCCAGCACCAGAAGATTTCACTGTCCAACCCCTTTCCGAAACAAACTTCTTCACTTCGAGGCACCCGGACTGGTGGTTTGAAATCTCGTTCATTTCGATATATCCTAGATGCTGCTAATAGTCAGCAGAAGATCCCGCTAGGTAATGAGTCCTTGCAGGTATGGTTACCCGTCACTACCCTCTTGCAGAACGTCATAAGCCATGTTTTCACCTATGTCGGAAAGAGCACTATGGTCCAACAACGGAGCCGGAGCAGCCATAGCAGCAGCAAGTACCATGGCCATGGCGAACAGAATGCGTTGCATAGTGAAATTGACAGGTTTAAACAAAAGGGTATCACTTAGTAGCCTGTAGGAAGTCTTGAGAATTGAAAAGAAGTTATTGATAAGAAGGTAGGTGCGGAGGTATTGTGTCGACTTACAGTCTACCCTTTTTATATTCACCAGGGGACTTGCTTTTCTGTTCAGTGCTAATGCCACTTGACTTCTAAGCGCCAGTGGGCACAATATGGTTTTTCATATTTACTTGGAAGTTTCATATGGTAGAGCCTGATGTTCTTTCTAAGATGTGCATTGACCGCGACAATGCTAACATGGAGCATGCAACTAACCAACCGTTGTGATAGTCTAGCATATGGCAGATCTGATGGTTCCTGAGTCATTTTTCTATTTTTGAGATGAAAGTATAATCAAGAGATGCGGGACATGACGCCTCTGGGCCTAGCTGTCTACCCAGTAGCGGTTATGTTGTTGACATGAGGTACAGAAAGTTAAATGTCGTGCCTGGTCTAGTAATCAAGATACAGAATATTTCATGTGAGTTACAGAGTCAAGTTAGACCTCGGCCCGCTTGGCTACAGCTAGGAGAAATCTCTCGGCCATACGGTCCTTATCCCGGCCATCCTTTGGTGTTGCTAAATGGAAGACCCACGTAGCCTATCTACCACCCCAAACTATCATATTTATAAAAAAGTTGTGATTTTCGAGTTTTAGATAATTATATGACCTTACGCGGGAATAATCCAGTCTATCATCTCTGACACAAAAGTGTTATTACCGTTCATAACATCGATCCTTCCTACGCATGACTCGTAATCAAGCGGTGAGAAGCTGGTGAACGGAAAAGGTCAATGGTAGAAAGCCAGATAGGAAGCTTGGCGTGGGGTCCATGTGGAGTGACTAGCATACAAGCGAAGGACGGCGAGAACCTATAATATTCATTATTATGTGTATACCCGGTTGTGGATCAAAGGTATACCGCGAGCCTGACCGTAGAAACTCAAGCCACTGTTTACAAGAGAAAACAAGATTGTCCAACGGCGTTGTTGTTTGGAGTGTTTTGACCTCCTGAGCTGTTGGCTAAACTTTCAATCTATACTCTAGATGACTTAGCGCTGTTGATATATCCATAAAATCGTGCTAATCAGAGTTTATTGTTCGACACGTTGCCACGTAGCCGAGCTTTGTCATTCCCAGGAGTAAAACATCAAAAGTTATACCAGGTCAGCAATGGTAATACACTTTTTTATAAGAAACCGACAAAAGCCATGTCAGGTCTAGTCATAGTCTGTAAAATTGTTCTCATACTGTAATCCATGATTAGTACTAAGTGGTCCTCAATCTAACCTTATACTGTACTATGAAACACACCAACGGATGGGTTACTAGACGAATTAAATGTGTCTTGGGTCTTCTCATAGAGATTATAAGACTAGCGTAATGGTGATACTAGGAACAAAGCTATCACAGATAATATATCTCTAATTTACTCGGATAACCCATAATCTTAGGTACCCTTTTAACAGAATGACGCGGCAGCCTCAAACATTCGAAGTCGCCATACTTCCGATCTAGCGTCAGCCAGACCAACTTTCAGTCAACCCCATCTTTTATAACGGTAAACACGGTCCAAGGTAAAACAAACCTGCTCCTGTCGGAGATTTCACCTATCTTTCTTTCGGAAGCCCGTCCAGAAAACTCAAAAGCTTATGCTAATTCAGTTGCGCCATCGTTCTGGCGAATAGGAGCTGCAATCTTAGCACCAAAAGTTAATGCTAAGACAATCAGAATGGGTTGTATTGCACTGAAAACTAACATGGAGACTGAAGGTAATATCCTTATGATGCGCCCAATACGTCGACAAGCTGCTGTAGACATTGAACGCATCGTTGCCCCTATTTTCGGCTAGATATATCAGTTGGACCTAAACATAGACTCTAAGAGGCTACTACCAGCCTCGCATGCGGTATGGAATCACATGGAGCCGTGGCTAATGTCAAACTCGAAGATGCATATCCGAGCCCCGCTATCGCGCTTGATCATAGAGCCCCTTCCCTACCCTGCTCAACCAAAGGGACTGACTGTGCGCAAGTTGGAATCTTGGCCCATACTCACAATAGGCCGGAAGATTCTTCTCGTGGTCAACCACCATTCTTAGAAGGCCATTCTGAAATCATCAGTGCTATGGAGATCCTCACTGATTGATTGGACTGCACAAAGTGCGCACTAACTAAAATCATCCTCGTCTCTTCGTATGCTGTTATAACACGTAATCAGTGCCTCTGATGTGGTTCAGTGTAGGAGGCCCGATCGTATATCAATAGGCATGTACAAACTCGATGTTTGAATGTTTTATGGGAAGGCCTATTAGGCTGAGCCATGGCGACTCGAAGGTTCCTGTAAGCGCCCATGCTTTAACTCAACTCCTATTGGCACGCTCGGTTACATTGCCAAGACGACTAAACTACCGAGAGCTTGGGATCGGGTCGCTGATGGACAATCACGATCGCGATCACGGACCATGTTGGTAACCCCACATATTATGAAAGAACCCGGGCGGTTATACAAAGGTTAATATTGATAGACTTTATAGTTGTACGGGGGTACCACGTGGGCCAATCCCAGAACGTTTCCAAACATGTACTCGCCCGTTGGAATCGAGATTCTCCGCTATGACCCCTGCCAGGCACATACCCTTCCGATACACATATCTGAGCCCATGTCTGTAGTATATGCTCTGCACTTTGCCCTGGGAATGATTGGTCGAGTAGCAAGATATTCACCTGGCAATTCTTAGACACAGCTTTGGCTATGTTATAGGCAGAGTAGTCTATTCTAAGAGTTTGCACTCCCGATCGATAGCCTTTCTTGGTTAACATATTCTATTCTTGAGAAAGTATTTGGCCGCTCTAAAGAATCTGACATGGGTAAATAAACAGTAAAAAACGAAATACGAACATGAACACGGTTAACTGATTATACTTTTCTCGCGTTTCTCTCTCTTGTCCTTGGCCTATAGTGCAGATCGTATGTAATTAGAACCTCGACAACTGAAGGAAACAAAAGTTCCTATTCTCAATGGAGCGTAGAGTCATCGACACCCAAGGCGGAGTGTGGTAAATAAGCGATGCTAGCTTCATATTAGGTGCAATTATGTCGGGTTATAAGCTAAGATTTTAGGTAACGCGTCCAGGTGTCGAGCAGCAATGGTATCTCCGGAAAAGCAAAAGAACAGATGAACCTATCATAGACACATGTCACTCTACTTAAGAAATATCCAAAGCACTATCAGGAAGCAAATGAATGTTTACACTGCTATAAGAGAGAGATAAGAAGAGCCCGGTGTGCCAAAGCTGTTTATAAGACTTCGTAACCTATGCGGATAATTTAATACAATGGTAATATAATACACATACCCGAGCGCATTTAATGCAGTTGGGGGAGGCTGTTGTCTGATGTCCGCTAATAGCTGGTTAGGTATATGAAAAGTCCTAGAAGGACCGAGTATTCTTGGTGAAGCTGGAGGCAGCGACACCGGTTCCGCACTGGATTAAGTCAAGTAACTTGCGTGGTAAGCGTCTCCTCACGGGCAACCAAGTCAACACAAGTCGCCAGTTGGATATCTGATAACCTGTCATATATTCGGACTAGAGGGTATTCGTTGTTCATGACTTTGCTAAAAATAAATAACTCATGTGTTTTCGGTTCCGTCTGGCGCGGTGTTTAGCATTGCATCAAGATTCTTGGCCAACTCAATCGATCGCTCCATGATGTTGAGCTCATATTGAGTCAAATTCCTCGATTCACCTCCTTTCATACAGCTCATATCCTCCTTGCGAGCACCCTTTTCCCATTCGGCATCAATCATCCAGTTCGTGGGAACTTCATACTCATTTACCATACTGCTCTTCCCCTTGTTCTTCAGCAGACTCCCATTATACCACAAGAGTCTATCCTTTGCATCAACATGCGCGATGACAAAACTGCACACCTTGTGCCTGCCCCTGCTATCGACCTTGTCCCAGCCGACAATGCCACCGTAGTGTCCCGAGAACTCATAAGAAGCACCGGTCAGCTCAAGACCAAGCCACCATGTCTCCTTATCTCCGTATGTCATTTTATAAGTGACCTCCTTGCGCACGTCATAAGAGTTCTGCCAGCATATGTGGAACAGTGCGACAAGTATGTCCGTTCTGCTCTTGTCAAGGACGACTAGACCAGAGTCGCCTTCTTCGGCATAATCTTCCGTCCAGACGAGTGACTTATCTAGCGCGGCACTTGGTTGTCTAATTTGACTCCTGTACCACTCATTGCGCTCTGGGAACACATACTGCCAGAGGAGTCGGTCGTGGAACAGTAAGGCCCCAGTTCGTACAAATGCTTCATGGTCGAGCAGGACCTCCGGAGGTTGGAAAAATACGGCGTCGGCGTCAGCTAGGATAACTCGTTCGAAACGCGAGCCCAAGGCTGCGAAGGCCTTAATAGCCCAACCACCAGTCTGCAGATGGAGGGTTGAGTCATCGAAGACAGTCAGAATGTCGAGGAACTCGAGGGGAGGACCCGAGTCCACAGTACTTGCTAAACGAGCCCTGTCATCTGGACTGAGATCCTCATCACCCGCATACACGATTTGGATGGGTAGGGTCGAGTTTAGAACGGAGCGCATAGTACCAATGAGATGGGCCGCGAAGCGGAGAGTATTGTTGCTGGTTGGGATGACCACACCGGCTGAGCCTGGCTCAAAAGACGCCCTGAGATCCGATACGGGCTCTTGAGTGGCATTTTGCCATTTAGGCTTTCCGAGAAACGGGTATAAAGAGACGGCTACTCTTTCGGTAGCATTCAACAGCAAATTTTTGCTCGTGGACTCTGTCGACTGATCAGCTAGTGTCAGCCAGTCGCGCAGGACTCGGCTTCGCTGGCCTAGCTCGCCAAATTGCCCTTTATATGGTTGTTGGAGTGGATAGTCAATAAAATATTGCGCAAGGTGGTTAACTAAAATGGCGTCAGAAGCAATAGGGCTGCCATTTTTCGTTGTGTTATTAGTGTCCACATAGCTTGGGTCAGTCACAATATGGTTTACGGGGTCAGGCACTACTACTCTCGAGGTAGTAGTCTGCAGCCGGGGGGAGTATAAAAAGAATAAAGTGAGCACTGCTGCTGCTGCAACCGCAGTGATACCAATCCAGGCTGGTCGAAGGCCTCGCGGGGCCAGAAGAGAAATCATGGTCCGCGAGAGCCAGCGTGTGGGGTCCACGTAAATCAAAAACTGACGGATAAAAACATTGACAGTGAAATACAAGGATACACGGATTTATGTAGAAAGCCTGCCGTCAGCATGTTCTATTGAGAAACGAAAATGCGACCATTTTTAGCTTGATGGGAAGTGACATGTCTTAACTGAATGATTGCGGTCATGGTCAGGGGGTAGGCTCCCGGATTAACCAAGACTACGCCAGCCGGAGGCTGATAACAAGACTGGTGGTACGCAATTTTAACATCTCAGCAGTGGATTCCAGCCCTATGTGATTGGCGCAGGCTGTGGGTAGCGGTCATTAGCTCCTAGTAGTGGCAACCAGAATCCACCGTTCTTGAAGGGTGCCGATCCTGGCGTACACATTATATTTGCTCAGTACCAAAATGTATCAAGATTATCAAGGATAGGAGCCCAGCCCTATCTATGTCAGTATCACTGTCCACTTGTTGTGCCTGTGGTTTTCTGTGGCCATTCTGTAACGCAGTCTGTTGTCTTCATGTATCCAAGCTTTTCGGAATACGGGTGCAAATTCTACCATTGGGAGTTTAATTCGTTTAGGCCACTCCGCTATGCCTGATTCGGCATATGGATCAGCTAATTACGTTGTCAATCATTAGATAATTGTGGATCCAGCTGACCTACTGCGCCTCGAACTTCCAAACATGGGGGCCAGAAACATGCAGTTCGTATTTTAGGTCAGCTAATTACTAATTACCTATTTGTAGCTATGCAACTTCCTTCAGCCAGCTTTCCATGCTAGTGAGGACTTCCCTGAAGCTGGACAATCGATCAATTGAAAACCGTACCCGAAGTGCCAAGAGTGCGCTTGCTATCTAGAATTATCCGTCACGTGCTTATCGACCAAACATTCAGCAGGTCGCGTGACCTGTTCTCTGTTTTCATAGCCATAATTAACTGTACAGTATGTAAAGGCACCTGAGTGGGAATAATCATTTTACAGGTACAAGTACTTTAAAATTCTGTCTTACATATACAGAGCTTATATACAACCGACATCATCGTAATCAGAATCAAATCCTAAGGCGCACTCGTGATCCTCTCAGACGTCACGCAGCCTTCCATATCGCTTTCCAACAAGGAGGGGAGCAACTTCTTCTTTAGGTGCAAACCCTGCCAATCTCACATCTGATGTGGAAGATCCAAGATCATTTGGCTCCATGTTCAACCTGGATGTATCTGGTTGAACTAGCTCTCCGAACTGAACCTCGAGGTTTTTGAGTTCAGCAGACTCGTTGTGGTTTCCTCCCAAGCAACCTCCCATCGCTAGCTGATCAAATTTATTGTTTCCTCGTGTGGTCATAGCGACTTGCAGAAATCCATTATCTGTGGCTGGAACACCATTCTGGCGCAGCGACCAGTGGCCCAAAGCTGCCAACGGCAGGGCAACACCTAGGGAGAGAAAATAAGGTAAAAGCAGGTTCAGCGGCCGAGACCACACATATTGTGTACGTAGATCCTGTCGAGTCACATTGGCTGACGTCGGCCAGAGCTGGAAATGGTTGATTGCGCTAAGGGTGATGTTCGCCAACATCGAGTTAAGAATTTCCTCATTTACAGTGAATAAGCTGTACCACGCAGTGATGGTTCCTTCCCACGTATCGCTGAACCCGTTGAATAGACGGGTAGATTGAACGAGAAGATTGTCTTGCACCACTGTTGATCCAGTTAGTTTACGAACAGGTACATTCTTGGGGAATATTATTAGCACATGCATTGCGTTGAAAACACCGCCTCTTGTGGGATCGGTTCGACTGATTCCAAACCTGTAACAAGTGCCGCTACGTTTCCGGATATGCCCTTGGTCATCGCCATAATCAGTGCCATGATATTACGATCACGAATTGTGTCGACAACAGCTTGGGTCATGTTGTTCTTGGAAAAATAGAATTTCTCATCCATCGGCATTAAGTCATGCACCTCTCCCATGGTAACGGTTGAGGACTGCTCACCGTTGTGGAATCTCTGAACGACATGGTATTTGGCCCGACGAGCGCTACATGTCAGTACATGTGATGTGTATTCAAATCGAACGGTGTCTGCGGAATCATTCCGAACCCAATAATACACCTCTGCATTCTTGATTTGAAAATTCTTCAAAAGGGGGTTGAACTTTGGGTTTGCATTCGGTGTCACCGTCCAGTTACTTTCCAGCGCATAAATCGAAGCAGTACTGGAGTTGAACTGCGGACTAACCTTATCGAGATCGGTATTGTTGCAGCTAAGGTATGGCCCGTCGAAGGAAAGCTCATAGGAGCAATTCATCCCGCAGGGTGAGCTCATTTTCAGTGGCTCGCCGTTCACGATAGTTGCGGTAGACAGCTGGTAGATGACAGGCTTGATCTGCAGCCCCATAGCCGCAAGGGTCATTTGTTCAGCACGGAGTACCTGAAAAGTCGTCAGTAACATTCTAGTTCTTTCAACTGTTCGGTAAGAGGACGGCTCTACCTCAACGTAGTCGGTATCATTTTCGTCTCGCCAATTATTTGGCACGAACAAGGCTAATTCCTTATCCTTCATAATCGTCGTGTTACCTCCCCAGGTCTACATTACGTACAGAGTCACGATTAGATGACAGATTCTAAGATATGTGTTGGTAGTACTAACCTCTGAGAGATTCATCCCTGGTACCTGTGTCTGGGATACCTCGTGCGTCGTTGTCGTACTCGTAACAGTCATTGAGCTTGATGGGAAACTCATAGCGATAGGAACAGCCCAGAGGACCATGGTAATAATAGCTAGTAACCATCCTTTTTGAAGTACAGTCATAGAGAAGAATGACGTTGGGCTTCCTCTCATAGTGTAAAGAAACTCCAAGGTCTCTAGCCGCATGGGAGAGACTCGGACAAGATGCCAGAAATACTGCGTGAACGCCGCTGCCAGGCAGATGCGAATACAGAAGCCGATTATGTTGGCCACAATAGTCGACGCGGCCGTGACATGGGTTTGTGATGGGATATTCGGATCGTTTTCAAGCTTTCCGTCGAGATAATGGAAGACTAATGCATGAGTAACAGCTAGTGCGAGGGCTACAGGTAAGTGTCAGTATCTTCCATCAATTGAATTACATGGGCTGAATATGTCCGTACCTAAGGAAAAACTGCCACAGAGGATGAGCGTAGTTTTCCACCCAATACCCCATCGACAGACGTGGTCCTGTTTCTGCGTGGAATCATCTAAGTCGTGTATTACGATCGGCGTCTCCGATTGAGACGGGTATTTACCCAGAGGAAGTCGATCCGCTGCATTGGCAGCTTTGTAACGAAACCACATAACCGGTAAAAGAAATTAGGTTGTTAAGGATGTCGCGTTTCCTAAGCCCTTTGTTCAAACGCGACAGACTTGTGAGGATTCCTCAGCCCTTTTACAAGCATGATGTTAAGATTTAGCCGCCGGGGTATCTGACAGTCTGTCGATCGACCTGTCACCGCTGCATCTTTCAGGGCGGCAAACAGATATGGTGTAGTGTGCTGAGTCGCTGGTTTGGGGGCCCATTTGCTGACCCTTTGGCTCTTAATTTTTCAGAGGCTAGGATTGGCTTCCATGACAAAGCTCCATTAACTTGGCCAAGGTATGAGCATGTTCTACTGGATATTGAGGACCGATACAGAGCGGCTGGTTATCGGCACCTCCATGTTTTTCCTGACCATGGCAGCGGTAACGGGCCGTTCAACTCTATACATACATCTACTCCCCCATCGACCAAACGCTTTCTCGACTTACGATTCAGCTAGAAGTGGCAAGTTTCAGTGAGAACAGGTACAATGTACATGACACACGTGGCATTCTACCGTTTAACATCACCGTTGCATGGAGAGCCCAACCTCAGAAACTCTTGTCTGCTTGGCAGCGCTTACCCACTGAACGCTTGCGCTGATCGGAATGCTGACCAGGGCGCTTAAAATCCTGATCGATGTTGATCTGCCCTAATCTCTGGTCCATAATTGGCGTTGGGCTGCAGAAAGGTGGGGCCCTACAAATGCCAGAAAAAGAAAAGTCGCCGACTCTGCAGAACATATTTGTCACGTGAGGTGGCGCACCTACCCGATCATACCGTTTCCAAAAGGTCACGTGTAGGGCCTTACCACGTATCACAAAATTAGAATATTATGTTGGGGAATGTCTGTAAGGCCAACAGATATACTGGAGGTTATAGAGCCCAGAGGTTAGGTTTGATATACAAAACATATTGTGTTCATTATGCTTACATACAGGAATTAAGCAAGTCTTCTTCGTGCCTGGGATAAGCATGATCTCCTAGCTGCCTGAGGTATCTAATTTCCTATTCTAGCGTCATTCCAGTCCAACACCGGCTTTCTATAAAAGAGCATAGGCTACAGAGTCAAATACGAGTCTTAGTATTGGTAGAATGTGTGTGTTTAGATATCAAAATAGCAATGACTGTTTGTATGAAGCTCAATAATCACGAGTTTGTAGCAAGACTCATACGAGAGTGCGTTGCCAGTGATATAGCCATCCGAAATATATATGTATCAGTCTACTATCATCATGATGCGCGAAGATAGGGTCCATGTCTTTAGAGTTCCCACAGTTTATACACTTCGGTGCCACTACACTATACACCAACTTGAGGACTACCTAAGTGCATTTTTCTGTGTTCTAGCCGGTACCCTTGGGATGCACTAGTTCGGATTGTTCTGGTGAGTATCCAGATCTTTGCCGGGATTGGTCGGGTATTACCCGGGGCTTGGCATTCGATCTTGATATCCGGGCCGAGACTTTTATCATCAGCTGGCCCCCTGTTGCCGCTGAACACCAACGGGACATATACTCTGTACTCTGCCGCGATCAACCATAAATTATCCTGGCTGGGGTCAGGTCGATCCTTTACCCAGTACCAGTTAATACGGAGTAAACCCTCATGGCATATGTAGTTTAAGCTTTAGTTTGGTCCCTCGAGGTCATTTCCGAAAATTAGCCATGAATTTTGATGAGGCCCACTCTCTGTTTCAAGTATACAGTTCTGATTCAGTTCCAAGGAGCATCTTCTTGGCCGTATATATCTATCCCGTCTACCTATCTCAAGCCTTGCTCCGTTTAAACACACTCGTTCTTTTGTTGTTTTGGTTTTAGCCGTGTTGCTTGCTCACTTATACATTCTTTTTCATCAACATGGTTCACCTCTCCCGTGCCCTGGCGGCCCTCTCCTTTTCAGCATCTGCCCTTGCCCTTCCTGCTCTCTCCTCTCGGGCCCAGGCGGCGAGCGAACACTGTGGAGACTACGACTACGTTATTCTGCAGGACACACCATGGATCGTCTACAACATGCTCTACAATGCGAACCAAATCGTTGGCACACAATGCACCAACTACGACCAGGTGACCACGTCTAACAGCGGAACTAAGGAGGTCATATGGAGCAGTGTGACAGACATTGAATATGTGGAGAGCACGTAAGTGTTCCTCTTCGTAATTGCATTTTGGAGGGTGAAATTAACATAGATCTACAGGAACAATGTGCCAAAAGGCTACTCTTTCGTGGGCCTCACCCAGAATCTCGAAACAAAGTTGTCCGCCATCGGCTCGATTCCCAGCACTTACAGCTGGACTCGTACCAACACAACTGCTTACAAGGGTATAGTCCTATCTTACTGAGGCTTTTGCAGGATATAGCTTATGGATCTTACAACAGGAAATGTCTGCTTCGATTTCATGACCAACGATGTCAAGGGTGATTCTACCTCTTCTTCCTCCCGGGAGCTGATGCTTTGGCTGCAGTACGAGGGCGGACAGCTTCCCATCGGCTGGACTAACGGCGCTGTCGCCACTATTGACGACCTCTTTGGTACCTCGTGGAAACTGTACGAGGACGTCAACGAGGATACCGGAATCACTGTCAGCACTCTGATGCCCGAGACGCAATTTGAAGGAACCTTCACCGGTGACTTGAAGGATTGGCTTCTTGCTTTGTCTAAGCTGGGACGCTTCACTGAGTCGACCTATGTGAACGTTGGTAATGCTGGGTATGTTGCTTTCTCTCCCATTTTAGCTCAAATACGTCTAACATGTAGTACAGAACTGAGTTCTTTTATGGCAACTCTGTCATGAACGCTACCCTCGGATTACAGATTAATCTTGCATAAACTATCAATATCATATGCTTATCAATGTAAGGGCATTGGAGATCGTTTTGGTATTTTGAAATCGGATGGGATATTCGAGTACATAACTTGGTAAAAGTGGCGATGTGGCGGATAGACCTTTGGATAAAGTCTATGACTGATACTTGTAAGATAATTAAAGCTATAATTGTGTTATATGTCCAAAACGACACTCCTAAAAACATTTTGGTCAAAGTTTGCACCGCACAAGACAATGACACTAGTTTGGTTGGCGAGCTGTCCTGCGACTTTATTGAAGCCAGCCAAAGCAAGAGCGGCAGAGCCTTCGACATTCATATTTTCATCGAAGGCGATAGTCTTCATGGCCGCTTTGATCTCATCCTCATCACATTCAACGACGTGATCTACCACAGACATTGCCAACGGGAGAGTGATTGTATCCGTATCAATACCTCCAGCAACGGCATCAGCCAGGGTATCCCGATGTTCCGTCTCAACTACATGGCCCGCAGCCATGGACTCGGCGAGGGCTTTCGAATTAATCGCAGAAACACCATAGATCTTCGTTCGGGGATTGAACGCCTTCACCACCGCCCCAATACCGCTAATCAATCCACCGCCACCCATGGCGACGAAAACATTATCCACCTCTTCACACTGTTCGAGAATCTCTAAGCCAATAGTGCCCTGTCCGGCAACAATATCAGGATCGTTATACGGCGAAATATAAGTATACGATTCCGAAGCAGCAAGCCGCTGAGCATATTGTTCAGCAAGGCCCGTTTCAGCTCCATGCAGAATAACATTCACTCCATAGGACTTGATTTTCTCCAATTTCGTAGGTACCACCGATTCCGGGAGGACAACAGTGAGATCTTTAGAGAGTGCCTGCGCTGCACATGCGGCGCCTATTCCATGATTGCCCGATGAGGCGGTTATTAATCGCCCGTTCGCAGGTTGACCGGACATCTTGGACATTGCGCCTCGGATCTTGAAAGACCCCGTCAATTGGAAGTTTTCTGCTTTGAATAGGACCTTCGCGTTGTTGGATTTGCCTTGCACTCTGGATGGGATGAGGGACGTTTGGTAGATGTGGCTGCGGATGCGATTCCGTGCCTGCACTGCGCTGGCTGCGGTTTCGAAGATTGAGTTCTGCATTTTTGCTATTCCTATAAAGAATGCTTGGTAGGTAGCGGATTGTGAAAAGGTTGTGATGGTTAAATTGGAATGTTGGGGTGTGTTGTCCTTTAATCTGCGTTTCTGGCGAATTAGTCAAGATCTCCTCGTTCCGAGCTACAACCGTGGACCTGATCGTGGTTCGCCATGAGAGGATAGAAGACCCATTAAACCGGAGGAGGTGATTGGTTTAGGCGCTTATGTTGCCTGAAGCGGTTTAGGTTACCCGAGAAAGGGCCGATTTAATAGCAGCATTTATGGACGCCAAGAAGATCACCAAAGAATTCACTGCCCTAATGTCCAATGCATCTCTGCAAGCACGTATCTAGAGGGAAGAAAAGTCCGACAGCTGTAAGCCTCTTTATAGACGGATTTCTGTGATGCTAAATATTTTCCTTACCATGAGCATGAGTTGATATCAGTCAAGATAAGTATACTCGGTCCTTGCTACTGGTAACAGGAGTGGTAGTACAGCATTAATATACATCCCAAATTTAAAAATATTCTCAGTATTCTTATGCTCACTTAAAGACTATCTAGTACCTGGTGTCAATGTATGGAGAGCTGAACCTGGTTTGACTTTTATGTCAACCAGCCTTTGATATTGCTAGAAGATAGCCACGATTTCCTGTATAGTGCCAGGCCAATTCTTAGACACGGCATGATGTCATAGTTGCTACTCCTTTCCCAAGCAGGGTGTTTCATACACAGGTAGAAGTAAGAAGGGAAATCTTCGTTGAATACTATTTTTAAGTTACATTTGTGTTATCCTTGACCGGTCGCCATCAATAAGTCATTATTTCTAATTGAAAATTTTTAAATAGTAAAGCCGTAATCTACATCGCACTCGATCTAAATCTTCGATCGTCCCTCAGGGCCTAGTCGCTCAAGCACCTGCTCCCGAACATCATGCACAATAGTTGCAGCATCCTTGACATTATGGATCAACCCAATAGACGCACCTGCGTAGGTAGCCAGTCTTCCCTCCGGGCCCCAACCAGAATCACCAGCCTTCAAAGCCTGATCATGCTCAACCTTCAACTCATCAAACGACCGGCCAGCCTGGTGCTCAATGAAACTCTTGTTGATAATAGTACGCGGCATATACGGTTCTGGCCAACCCATCGTACCACGAAGATGATTGTATAGTAACGTCCGTGTCGTAGAAGCCGCACCATCAGTAGCTCGGACAATTTCACCCTGATACCCACGACTAATACGCGCTTCCTCAGAGGCCAAAAACCGCGTTCCCATGACAACACCATCAGCACCGAGACAAAGTGCCGCCGCAGCGCCTCGCCCGTCCGCAATACCTCCAGCCGCAAAGATCGGGATCTGACTACCAGCCAAGGCGTCGACAACTTCCGGGAGGAGCGTCATCAGTCCGAGTCCATCCTTATGGCGACCGTGACCGCCGGCTTCTGAACCCTGAACAATAATTACATCGGGTCGCTCGGATCCCTTCAAGAGTCCCTTTGCTTCTGCTAGCGTACCGATCTGGATCCAGATCTGGGTCTGTGATGAGGCATTGCGGATGCTGCGCGACCAGTGGTCATAATCTTCTTGACCGCCCTTCGGGGCGAAGAGCCACGCAGCGCATGGTTTGAATTTCT
Organism: Aspergillus arachidicola; assembly: GCA_009193545.1. Taxonomy (NCBI): domain Eukaryota; kingdom Fungi; phylum Ascomycota; class Eurotiomycetes; order Eurotiales; family Aspergillaceae; genus Aspergillus; species Aspergillus arachidicola. Next base: position 55,781 of record ML737200.1, on the reverse strand, counting down.
GGATACCGGACACAGCAGTGGCGAGGTCATCGCTCCAGAGCTGGAACCCGACACCGACGGGAAGCACATTGGTGGTAGATGAGAAGGTAGACGAGGATTTACGAGCCTCCTCGACTAATGTTGACACCTTCTCGAGATCGACAAGTATGTCTTGTGTTTTAACGGCAGGACCAAGAAAGCCTAGACCGCCGGCGCGCGATACGGCCACAGCAAGGGCGGGGCCTGACATCACGCGCATGGGGGCGCTGACGATAAAGGGATTGGCTACCCATGGATAAGAACGTGATAAACTCATGGCGAGGCGTAGGGCTTTTGACATATTTACTAGGATATCTTGAGAGGGGTCAGGGGGTGGTATTGGATTATATAGAATGCTTGGAGGAGGATCTTCAGGACCCTTTGGTTGCGATTCAAGTAGCTTGGCCAACGGGCGGGGCCGGAGCTAAGCTCCGCGGGGTGCGGATATTGCGGAGTTATGTCACATGTCGCCTGTCACATGCTGGCTGGAACCCTCATTCGTTCTCAGTTGCGGTCCTTCTCCAGTTGATATGTCGATGAAAGTATGCACAATGGGGTTAGAATGTGAAGCAAAGGTGAAGATGAGTTTTGCTGTAAAATCCGAGCTCAAAAATGGTTGTCGTGGTTAATCATTCATGACATGATCAGTACCCCACATATGATTGAGTGACCGACTATAACCTTGCAACTCTACCTAACAATCGACGGCCTGCGAAATTCGACGAAGGCTAGACCGGAGGTCAGTCTTGAAGGAAGTAGGAGAGAAGGAACAACAGTGGATGATGGGCGAAGTTCCGTCCGTCCGCACTACGGGCCGCAACCCCACTAAGAGCGTTCATAGTTCCGATCATATTCGTCATGCATGTGAAGATATGTTGATTACTATTATGCTTGTTTGGTCCTAAGGCATATAGTGAGGCGTGCTTGGTATATCTATACTACCATGGAATGTGATAAGGTGCTCTTGATAGAGACAGTAAGGCTTGAAGGTGGCACTAATCCTGTGTATGTGACGTCACTCAGCAAGACGTTGGACAAATTGTATAGGATTTTTGAGTATTTTCGGAATACGAGGGGTGGAGCTTCACCGGCTACCACATACATCAGAACAACCAATAGGTACGTATAAGCTGCTTTGAAATGGTGAAATACTTGGCACAGCCTCGTAAAGTGTTAAAACAGAACTAGTCACACTCAAGAAAGACTATTTCAGTAGTGGGTAAACCTGAGTTTGCAAGCTAGTGACCCAACAACTTCCCAACATACTCCGCAATAGCCAGGGTCCGCTCCTCACTAAGACGCCTGCCGATAATCTGCACGGCAACGGGAGCGCCATGATAAACCTCGGGATCATACTCCGCATAAACCGCCTTATCCATATCACTAACCGGCTGATAGTCCGCTATTTTGTGATCGACTGCCTTGTCTGCATATGTAACCGGGACAACAACGCTGGTGTAATCTAGCACGTTAAAGACAGTAGCATACCCATAGTACCGGAATTGGTTGTGGCGGACTGCAGCTGTCGCCGCCACCGGGGCGATGATAGCGTCAAGCTCCTTGCCCGTTCGTTCCTCCCATTCGCGCCACTTGTCAAGGTATTCACACTGATAACGCCATTTTTGCAGCTGCACGTCCCATGCCTCATTCAAATCTGCCTTGGGTAGGTTGGGATTCATGAGGTCCTTGATGTTCGGAATAGCGGGTTCTCCTGAGGCGTTGATGTGCTTGTAAACGTCCTGCATTATGTTAGCACGTATACTACTTTTCTTAGGGAGGCTACCCACCGTGCTTCCATCTGCAGCGTAGACTTTATTGGCTAGATCAACGGCAAATGCATGTTTGTAAGGTGTCCAGGGTGCCACAGTATGTCCGTTCTTCTCAAGCGTAGAGCGGACGATTTCAACACCACGAGTAATCGGAGGGTGAGGACGTACCTTATCCAACTGTCAGACATGATTACGAAGGAGGAGTGACCGATACTTACAACGTCATCAAAATCGTAAAAAGCGAAGTTTAGCCCCTTCTCGGCGATTTTAGCTTGGGCAGCGTTCTCCTCGGCCTCCCTCCAAGGAAGCGGTATGACTTTCGAATCATACTTCCAAGGCTCCTCATTGAGGACAGATTGAAGGAAAAGTCTGACATCTAAAGGGCGTTAGTATTTCCAAGTAAATATACACCCAGAGATCTACCTTGAGCAGAATGCGCAATTGGTCCAACGACGCTGTGTATCGTCTCTTGGCCTTCCATGCTGTTCGTCATGCCACCGTAAGGCAGACGACCGTGGCTTGGACGGATCCCGTATAAGGAGTTGAACGCAGCTGGGACACGAATAGATCCACCTGAATGCCATTAGTCGCCATAATAACTGATGAATTAGATATGGGTCCCTACCAATATCAGTTCCTATACCGATGGCACCTCCACGCATTGCAATCATGGCACCTTCGCCTCCCGAACTACCACCGCAGGAGAGGTTGAGATTCCTTGGGTTCGATGTCCGACCAATAATATTATTGACGGTCTCGCATACCATCAATGTTTGTGGTACACTCGTCTTAACGAGGAATACTGCGCCCGCTTTTCTCAAGAGGGCAGTTAATATCGAATCGGTGGTGTCGCGCTTACCCAGCCACGAGATATAGGCCATGCATGTTTCCGTTCCCTAGTTATATGTTAGAAGGGATGCATTTCAGTGTAGGAAGCTCGTCTTACCTTGACTCGCAATTGATCTTTCAAAGAAATCGGTAATCCATGCAATGGTCCCACGGGCTTCTTGTGTGTCTCGAAGTACTGATCAAGTTCCTTCGCCTGGGCTAATGCTAGCTCTGGGAAGAAGTCATGTGCGCAATTGACCTATTCACATTGATATCAAGTATCTCCGACCGAGGCGAATGTTATACTCACAAGTTGGTGAGCCAGTGCAGCTCTTTTACAGAATGCCAGTGTCACGTCTACGGACTTCAACGTGCCATTGGCTAATTGAGTGACGAGTTCTGTCGCAGACGAGTTTGTAATCTTTATTTCAGAAGGTGACAGAATCCCAGACTTCTCAGGTAGATCGATGACCGAGCCTTCTGTCGGGACTGACTTGATTTTCCATTCGTCGGGGATGGACTTCGCCAAACGTGCCCTCTTGTCGGCGGCGAGATCTTCCCAGCTGGCAGATGGCATAGTGACAAAGTGATAAATTCAACTGTAGACGATGGTAGAAGAATCACTCTTGTGGTTCCACAAACATTGACCATGGAGTACATTGCTTTATATCTCCAATCTCCAAGTCTCAAATTTGGGGTTACCCCGCAACCTCAACTTTGCATCGCGGCCAAACGGACCGCGCAAGGAGAAATGGAAGCATAAGTGAGGTTTTTTAGCTTTTAATTGGGCGATAAAACCGGTTATCTCGTGTTTATCTTGGCCATGTGGTTCTTGGAGTTGTCTAGACCCACATGAGATAACCATTTCTTTACCATTATAAATTCACCAAAGCCTTTGAGTGCTTTTCGGGGCTGGTCCAGCAATTCTAATAGACTGGATTGGACCAACCTGCAAAATCCTTTCACGGAAGTCGGCATTTTCGCAACATCCGTGACAATAGGGCGCAGGTCGCATATACTTAACTTTAATGGAAGCTTAAACTAGGGGGGCCTGCAAGTGGGGCGAGCCCTACCGTTATAGAGTTGAGTGTAGCCGATATCTATAATGATGAGTAGTGATACACCAATAAGTCGGCGATGAAGATACATATTTCGACTTTCATTGCGCCTGGGTTCTGATTGTATCAGACACTCATTTGAGCTTTTATTTTTCATCCTTTGTAGATGTTCAAGTTTGCAACCCGGGGAGGCTTCTTTAAATTCTCGGTACACGGACGCCACATGATTAAACTGACTCGGTTGCCAAGGTTTCTGGCCAGCCCTCACCTAGCTGTGGTGGCAGCCAAGGCATCTTGTGGTGCGGTATGTACTCCTACTTGCTGTATGTCAGACGTCTCTAACGATGGTCTGGCCCAGAAATGGTGCCCAGGGAGGTCCGGGCGCGTTAATAGATTCCGCCGTCTTCTAATAGATATAGGAAAAGCTAAACATCGATATCACCTTTGGCGAGCACACTGAGCCTTGCCCGCAGTCTGATCATATCCTCGATGGTGATATCGAAGGGACGAAGAAACCCCACACTGTGAGCAAGGTTACCAAACGAATCAGCGAGCTCGTGTACAACCAGGCGCGGGAAAGGAGATTTGTTCTTACATTAGGTGGCAATTATTCAATCGGGATCGGCACCGTCTCAGGCGTTGCTAAAGCCATCCGCGAAAGACATTCCTGTCGCGGAATTGGCGTGCTGTGGGTCGATGCGCACGCTGATATCAACATACCGGAGACGAGTCTTAGTGGCAGGATTCAGCAGTCTGAATCCTTCGCCTTGTTCCCTCGTTATCATTCGCATGCAGCAGTCCAAGATAAAGCTCTGCATTATCTCCAACGTCCAGTTGGCTCAGTGCCTCGAAGTAAGCCGAATCATCCCTGTCTTGAGGAACAGGCATGTGAATCCAACTAATAGGGCGATCCATAGCCTTGGTAATATGATTCACCAACTGCACCACCAGCAACAAGTCTTGCGGTTCAACAATATGCGTATGACGATAATCCCCGTAACAGAGATGCAACCCGAGTGGAATTCCAGAGGGGACAGCCTTGCAGAGACGCTGCATACGAGTCACAATCCCCTCTAGCACGGGGGCAAAGTGGGCCTTTAAAAGCGCATCTGGCAGACGTCCCCGCCCATGCTCCAGTACAAATATTTCGAAGCAGATGTCCCATTGGATTGCGCGGTCCTCGGCGGGAATTCCTTCAATAATGGTAGCCAAGGATTCAAGAATGCGCTGTTCGTAGAGGGACTCTAGCTGAGGTTGAAACTCGGCTTTCACATGTGCCTTGACCGAGCTCAAGGGGGAGGGAAGTGAGACTTGGAACCGCAGGGCCTGGTGCATGGTGCCTTTGTCACGCAGCTTTAGAAATGTCTTGTAGGACTATAGGGCGGCTGCATCATATTGCGTTGGTTTTATTGACTCTAGGCTGAAGGTGCCAGGATGATCAGGTGGTAACTTAGCGGTGGTAACACCTAAAATGAAGTCCCTAGTTTCCTTCGGGAAACAGTCCAGCTGCCAACCGATGTAGTTATTCCGTATACCGGTTTCGCCGTCTGGGATAGATCGCAGGCGTCTGGGTAAGGCTGAACACACTTTGCTGAAGACCTCTTCGGTGGTGGCGAGGGGGATACTTACCACCAGTAGGACTCCTGAGGGTTGTGCAGTGCTACTTAGCATCTTGTGTGATGTTAGGAATCAAAAAGTAGGTTACACCTGCCTATCTAACATTGGCAGCAAGCAGCGTTTATAAGATAAGCTTTCTTCCCGTTAACCAATTACTGCAGAATAGCTGAGAAACTGGTATACTATTTGGTACTGATTCTTAATTAAGCTTTGTAATTTTCAAGGACAGTCATTCCCAGTTTCCAAAGGTATTCCCATAGCTGTCCGCTCTCCTATTCGTAGCGGGAGGTAAAGACGACATTCCACCGTTGCTCCGATTAAGACATGGGTAATGGAAAACAGTCAAATCTATGAATAAGCTGTGGAACAGATGTGCTGATATGATAGATACAAGATACAAGGAGTAGTACCGTATGTTAGACTTCTTTTCTTTGACTTAGTGTCGCCAAGAGCTTTATATGTTTGCACTAATATTCCTATGGCTTGAAATACTAATATACGGAGACTATCAACGGTGATATAACTACACAGCTTTTACATCCTCAGCAAGCTTTATTACCTATAATTTAGAGATGTGAAAGCACTGACTCAATTATGGAGAGAGTGACTATGTGTCTACTAATTGACCTATCTTCCTTACAGCACGTCGGGTCGGAGAAAACATTCATCGGGCTTATCGCATATCATAAAAGGCCCAAATGACCTGTCGGAGATGTAGGAATGTTTTTCTTTATATTTCTTCTGCGTCATCTTCTTCCTCCTCTTTTCGTCTTTGTCTTATATTAATTGCTTTGAGCGTTGAAAAGTTTAGTAGTTACTTTGGATCATGTCCCTAATGAGTCTAAGTTATGAGACAGAACGGTCTGGAGCCTTATTCATTTATTATATACAGGGTGTCCGGATATTGCTATCACCATATATATCAGGATCGCCTATACAACCGCCTTAAGGGAGAATTCTAAAGCCAACGGATATAACCCGACAGTCCTGTTCGGTGCCCAAATGGTCCATGTACAAGAGGCAGGGTATACTGTACATGGAATCTGAGACAGGATCATTAAAAACGGGCCTAACAAAGTGCACAGATGCCGAGAGTAGGGTATAGAAAATAAAAGGGATATAAAAAAAATCAGAAAACAACCACTCTCAAATGTCATCACCACTTCCAACCACAGCTACAGCACGTCCACTCAAAGAGTGGTTTAGTGCTTCTCGTGAACCTCCTCGGTCTCCTGGCCGCTGTCACTGCTGAGGCCAAGCTCAGTCTTCTCGTGCACGCCATGGTCGTTGGTGTCCAGGCCCAGCTCGCGAGACTGCTGGGTGATTTCTTCGAAGGTGAGCTTGGGCATGGTGTTGGCGACCCTCCACGCCATCTTCCCTTCGACATGGGCTTTGGCGTAGATGATGTCGACCTCTTCAAGCTCACGGCCGGCAGTTTCAACATAGAAGAAGAAGCCGAAGATCAAACCGAGGAAGTTGAAGAGCGCGAAGAAGAGATAAACACCCCATGGGCTCTGGCCAGCGAAAAGGGGTGTGAACATGACCACGGCAAAGTTGCAGATCCAATTAGTACAGGTGGATGCCGACGCGCCGACAGTACGTGTCCGGAGGGGGTTGATCTCAGGGGGGTAGATCCAGGGCAGTGGCAACAGAGTAAATGCAAAGAAGGTAATAAACAAAAAGATGCCAACAGCAGCACCCTTAGAATTCTCCTCGGTTTCCTTAATCAAGCAAGCAAATGTAATAACAAAGCTCAGCCCCTGACCTAGGAAACCCACCAGATAGAGATTGCGACGGCCGACTTTTTCAATCATAAAAAATGACGGGATGGTTGCCAGGACATAAACAGTCGCGAATACACCTCCCATAATTAGAGACAGGTATTTCTCCATGCCCAAGTTCTCTTGGAAAAGTAATGTTGAGTAGTAGATAGCAGCGTTACAGCCAGTAAACTGCTGGAAAAACTGACCGGAACAGCCAATGAGAAGGCGCTGGAATTCCTGGGTTTTGCCAAATGTGAATACCGTCTTCCAGTTTGACTGTGTGTTCTTTGAGGATTCCATGTCTTGTTTTAAGAAGTTGAAGTCATGAAGGACTTGATCGGAATCAGGAGAGGCACCCTTCAGCTTGCCAAGAACTTCACAGGCCTCCTTGTCGAGTCCTCTCATGACAAACCAAGACGGAGAATCTGGGAGCATCAAGGCACCAGCAGCCACAACCAAAGCGAAAAAGATCTGGAGCGCCACCGGGAATCGCCATTGGACAGAATCGGCGGCGTGCGACATACCGAAGACCACCCAGTAGGCAATGAAAGTACCACCAGCGATCATGGCGCCCTCAAAGCACACGAGGAAACCACGATTATGAGCGCCGGAACATTCTGACTGCCAAACTGGGATTGTAGCGGTGTTCAACCCATTTCCAATACCCGATACAACACGGCCGATGACAAACTGACCAACTTCCCAATGACCAGTGAAGCAGACCGTTGTCAGCAGGGCGCCAATGATCAGGACACTAGCCCCTAGAAAGATCAGGCGAGTACGGCCGAGTTTGTCGCCGAAGAACATGGAGAATAACGCGCCGAAGAAACAGCCAAGCTCATAACAGGATGTGACAGCACCACGGATGACGTCGATGTAGTGTTTTTCGCCCGCAGTCGGATTGTCAGGCATCTTTAGGATTGGAAAAGAGTCCACGAACTCGTCGCCGTTGAGGAGGCCAGCCATCATGCCCTGGTTGTAGCCAAAAAGCGAGAAACCCACGACAGCGGCAAAGGTGATGCTCAATCGGAGCGACCGACCACTCAGGCCGCTAGTGGTCGTCCACATGTTGACGGTGGGAACAAAGTAAGAGCCGTCAGTTCGTTGTGGAGAAGGGGGAGAAGAAAGCTGGGGGGAAAGTAGTAAGGAAGAAAAGAGTACATCGAAAGAGGAAGATTGACGGTCTTATAACAACTTATATAACGGGCGTCTTCTAATGCAACCTTGGTGGGACCCCGAACGGGGAAAGTCCAGCGAGGCGGAGAGACGCGAAGGGAACTTTTTTCCTTGGCGCTTGGCGTGTAGCGCTTGGCAACTTGGCGGGATCCACTGACCCATGTAGTGATGACTAATCTGAACTCCTGGAGGCCTCAGGGACGATATCCCCGTAAGGATGTGGATGTACCTGGAGTCGCCAAGCCCTTTGTCGCCCCAACATGATGTCGACAACTTTTCGCCAAGTTGCTCAGTCGGCGCTAAGCAAAATTTGCCCGGTTCTTTACGAAATTTCGGACCAATGACCCCCAGCTACTCTGAGCGAAGCACAAGGCATGCGGACCGAAGCAATCTCGCTCGACTGTCTGTTTGTGTCAAGCCGGCCGTTCGACCAACGCTGTAGGAGTAAATGGCAGGTGGCATCGGGACCCACTCGGTATGGCTGTATGTATGTGTTAGTCTCTTGCTTCACATGAATCGTTACTAAACGAACGCTATCCGGGCCGCATAGACCCCATTACTAACTCACCATCCGGAGGTCTGACGACCCACAATGACGATGCGGTCGACGGAATAATGTTACCGACTGGGTCCATTTTTACATTCTTTTCCCGATGTCCCACAGATAGTAGACCAACAATAAAATTTGCAAGATGCCACGTTCGCAAAAGCGGCCGAAGGATCTAAGAGCGCGTGGTAATCTCGTGACGTGTAAAAAAGAGGGATAAAACACCATTGCATCGGAGTGCTACCTCCACGTTTTCCCCGCGATACGCGCACAAGATGGTTCGATCCGGGGATTCCAGCGCTAGAGAGACAACCCCAACCTGAGGTTGTAGAGACTGAGTCGATAGGCGGGGGGGGATGCGGGAGCATGTGGGCAAGCCGGCCAGTGGCCAAGGGAAGCTTTGCCGACTCTTGGCAAAGCGCCGAGCCCTTGGCACACGGCGAGTCCCGCCACACTTCCGTTCAGGTCAAACTGGCGCCCCAGAATTGACCGCGGGGCTTCTTCATATCCGGGGCAGTCCATCGGCACGTGGTATACCGTTTTCGGGCATTCGCCGGCACCGTCATCACGGCTTACCTTCCAAACGATCCCCTTCGCTTCGGGGTATTCGGGGGCCGTGACCCCAACATCCTTAGCGAGATCTGTCGAAGCATAACGGCGTTGGTTTCTCCAGGTGACCGCGGCGGAAATGATTCCCAACTGCCCTGACCTTCCTCGATGCGCTCCGCAGACTCATAGAACGGTTCAGCGGAACGATCTCACGACGTAGTAGAGAGATGGAAGCGCTCTTGGCCCTCTCCTTCCTAATAGGAGGCTAGTACTTCTTCGACTAAGTTTGAATCCTTCGAGTCCAATAGGCCACCATGCTTGGTACCCTGTAAGCTTTTAGTAGTCCATATCGGGCCGACTAAAGTAACTCTCGGACGCATAGTCAAGGCTCCTAGTCCCTTCTGTTACTTAATCGTCCTCGTGACCAGACGTTGGTTTTCCGGGATCCTAGTTTGCCCTATGTTTCACTGTGTGTCTATCTGCGCTATTGGCGGATCTGATCGCTTGGAAACTTCGCCATGCTTGAAGAACAAACTGGGGATCTCACGCAAAATCTGCAATTTTTTTTCGAGGCCAGTGGGTACATCGACAATAGGCAGCATGCAAGCGGGACTATGTTGTGTGGAATGTGGAGATTATGATGTAAGGTGCCAACTTCCAAAGCTTCTGGAAAGAATCCCTTCATTGTCGTTCCTGTGGAAATATTAGCCACATCGGAAGGTCCAAAAAAAATATTGTCTGGCTTACAATAATCCCTCACATGTACAGATATCATACAATCGACATCGGTGGCGCTCTCGAAGACAGCCATCAGCCATGGCAAACGTCATTGGTGTCAGCTAATCAGCCGCGGCCGAATCTTTTGAAGTAAATATCCATCGTCGCCGCGGGTTTTGAATTTTCCTTCCGGTCTGGTCCTTAATCGCTCATTGGCTGGCAGAATTCTGTGGTTTCTTAGCCAATGGAAAATGAGGGCTCCCAGGCGGTGCGATGGAAAAATAAAAGACGATCCTACATGGACCCACTCATGTTTTAAAGAATCTCGTGGCCAAAGACTGGAAAACTCTACACGGTGACATCGGCATGCTACTGGCGGAAGAAAAGGAAGGGAACATCTACCCGAGAAAGAACCCCCACGCTCAACTACTTTTCAATGGATCAGGGACAGCTTAACCATGTGTCGGAAGTTCCTGCATTGGATTCGGGCACCGCCAGCGACTCCGCACGTGATACTCCGTACACATCAAAAGTATAGCACTGGAGTGCTAGTTGTTGTAGCAAGGCTTCACACTAAATACACTAAAGTGACTTTTCTTTCGGATAAGTGGCATGAAATTGGCGTGTAACACATCTAGTATTCTGACTCATGAAATATCTGAAGCTAAAAAATCATCAGAAAGTGCCGTAAAGTATCAAAAATATATATCTGCGGAGTAGCTGCGTAATAATTAGTCAAAGAGAATCGTTTCCCCTTTAGTTCAAGCCTAAACTACCAGGTAATACAGGATAGCGCCGATTCGACGAACGACATCAGCAGTTAGCTGTATTGAAGTAGAGCTAACATGTGCACTGGTGGATAGGATCTAGTTACACTGCGCATGTCACGAAGCCAGCAGTAAAAAGGAATGAAGAGACTCAACCGAGGCTCAATTAACTCTGAGCGGCATAGACGTAAAGGCAAAAAAGATGGAGACGCGGGGAATCGAACCCCGGACCACTCCCATGCTAAGGGAGTATTATACCACTAAACCACATCCCCAATTAGATGTTAGAGGCATCTGTATTTAGATTTATAGATAAAGACCTTATTAGTAGCAATGCTACATCCTTCCAGTCAAGATAGATCACTATGCTGTATGATAATGTGCCGGAACGTTGATGTTGTGGTTGACTAATATACGCAAGATAACTCTCAATATGGCTGGGTATTCTACGGTACGCCTTAGATGATGAACGAAAACCTCGAATTAATCAACGGATTGATTGACTGATCGTTATTTACATCACTCACTATGCAGGCTTCCTTCCCTATTCTGGGTAATCCTTTTCGTCACCAAGGCGGAATATACCAACACATGATCTTCAACAGAAGTTTTATGGAATCATCAAATATGCCATCATTCTGTCCAAGCACCTTTGTTGTTTCAAAGGAAAACCACGCCCTTATCATACTGAATTTGAGCTCGTCTTGGCTTCACCATATGGCTACTAGACTCCAGCACCACGTTGAGGTGCGAGCTCCTTGCTGGAGACCCGGTCCAAAGACACAGGCACCCTCTGTCACTGGAATTTGCGAAGGGACGCGTTACCATTAAAGGTCGCTGTCCGCACTGTCCGAGAACACAAGCAAATCCTCAGTATCAGAGGGGATAGAAGCGGCTCATCAGCTCGCTGCTGCTGTTGTCGTTGCTGCTGCGGGTGCGGCTGCTATAGCGCCTGCAATGTGACAGCTAGATGCTGCTCGACCTCCCGGTGCGGGTGCGGCTGCTGGTGCGCACGTTGGGCGAGAACCAGAGGTTGCTCAGCCCCCTGCTGCTGCTGCTGCTGCTGCTGCTGCTGGGCAGCTCGTCGACGCCTACGCTCCTGAAGGGACGGACGCCGACCCCGTCTGGTTTTACGTCTTTGTCCTCCTTCCTGGTGGTTGTCGGACACAGACGAAGAAGCAGCGTGTTTAGCCTGCAGGCGATCCCGACGCGCGCCGACCTACCGTACCGACATGTTAGATGGTTCATATGGACTTCTGCGATATGTACTTACCAGAGCATCGATGGCATTCATCATCGTCCATTTATAATGCTCCTCCGTTTCGTGGTCGGACTCACTGCAAGCACGACACACTTTTTGCTGCCGCTTTCCCTTGCCAGCACGTCCCTGCTGTGTATCAGGGGAAGGGTTCCTGCGTCCTCCGTTCCCACGCTTACCGGGGGGCTTACCACCTCCACCGGCAACCTGAGGGGCAGGAGCCGCAGTGTTATCCACCACATCCGCCATTTCAGACGCAAAAAGAAGAGGGGAGAGAAGAAAGGGAGTAAAGGTATTTAAAATACACTTGAGGATAAGCTGCTGCTTAATGACAAGTAGTAAGCTCGTATCGTCCTCAATGAAAAAGATCGATGTGACGGGGGAAGAGGCAAAGAGAAGAAAAGAAAGAGAAGAGAAGAAAACAAGAGAAAGAATATACAGAGAGTGAAGGAGTGCCTAGCAACACAACACAAGGCAACGCGTCTAGCCACACGCGGCTTGCTCTCTCGAGCCACAGTGAATGACACAGCAGAGTGACCCATTCGACTATCAAGGACCTCTGTTAATTGCTCCGTGAGTTTGACTTCCTTGTCGTCGAATTTTATGACTGTACCGGTACAGTCAAAATTAGAGAGCTCCGTCAATGCTCTATCTATTCAATATCTAGCTCATCGTCCACCAGATCTCTTCTTGTAGTAAACTCTGTTCTCAAACAGGGCGATACCTCTGCGACTAACCCATATACACTGCTATGATTCTAGCATTTCATCAATCTGGGGCTTTATCCTTGCCAGCCTCGCTGATACAATGGAATCTGTATGCCCAGTGGCTGCTGTTCACACTCTCCTTCTAAGACATCTTCAAGATCACTCATATTCTTGCTTTGCTTTCTCTGTGATGTCAAGGATACACAGTCCAGTTTTGGAGTAACATCGCCCTTAATTGTTTTAGACAGCAATGTATGGTCCGTTATTGAATCATGCCTGTAGATCTTTTACAGCCTCACCCAAGGTAAAAGTTTATTCTTGACCTTAGGTTCTTCCTGGAGGAAGAATCGCCAAAGAGATGAAGCACTGCCGTACGGAGACCGATATTAGGATGCTTTGTGCGAAGTGATAGCCGTCGGTTCCCTTGTAATGCACATGTAGTCGTATGTGGTGAAGAAACCATCCCGACAGGCGTAATCATCCATGTATCGTATCACTTGCCCTTATCCAGTTTCGCCAGAAGCCTACTTTGTACCGGATGCTAGTAATAAGTTGCCCATTTTACCACAGAGAGGCTCCTTCCAGGTCTGCTTCTGTTTGAACCTAAATGTCCAAGCTGTTTTGATCTCGCCAAGGATGCGGATATCATGGTTCGGGTTATGTACCACGACAATATCTGGAACCGTCTTTGAGCGAATTGGGTTGCACTTTCCTTTGTCTTTGCCGTGGCTTCTGCGGTGGCTGTATTAATCGGCAAAGTTAACTCTGTAACCAAAACCTGTACCATTTCTCCAATTACGTGGCAGACATCTGAAGTAAACAGTGCCTGAACAGCAAGTTCATTTCCAATGCCGATGGTTCCACTAGCCTTCAGAATCGTGGCCTTCTAGCCACCAGAACCGCATTGTAAGGGATGTCTTGTCCTCATACATCTCAATGGGTTCAACCTCGTTAGCTATGTATCGTCTTATAGCTATTTGGAGATCCGTCCAATCTGGAACTGGGCGGAAAGACAAATCTCTACTCGAGCTCGAATGAGTGCTTCATTCTGAATCAAGTCTCCGAGCGCTAGATCACAGTCTGACAGTCTAGCTCCCGTTTGTATTAGCTATACTGTTAGCGTATCGGGACTGTACTACATACTGAGATAGCCAGGGATTGGGCATCGCTCCTCAGCAGGGCTTTTGTTTCTTGACTGTCTCTTTGCGCCGAAAGAACCATCTTATCCTGCCTCGTCTAAGGCTGTTTGTCTTTCATCATCGTAATAAGAGAGTTCACTTTCTTTTCCAACCTAATCAGCAACCCCATCCTGACTATGACAAAGTCTAGTGCTGTTAGGTGGGTTCTGCAGAATGAACAGCGTACTTCGTCACTTTGCTCACATCGGTAAGAAGATCAGGAAATGGAGAGAAGAGAGAACTGCGCTATGCTTATGAGAGCTGGGCCGAGGGTACTTTGGAAGTTATGTGCTGGACTGGATGCTAGTAATAGATGATACTGTATGTGAGAATCTAGATAGTGGAAAAAGTTGGCCATATATACGATTGGAAAGCCTTCGGTAGAAGGGAAATGAGGATATCTATTCCATTCTATCTGTTGAATAGAATGCTATATATTCTCTGTTTTGTCTTCCTTGCAGGAACCTACATTCCTCGAAGTCTTTTTAGAAATAAAGGCTGGTAGTAAATAGTGCATGTAAGAGGGAAGGTTTCTCTATCATTCAATCCAAAAATTCGTCTCACCATCATGAGCAGAAAAATATTGGTACTGATGAAAATGATTGGATAGCGTTGAGAAGTAGTGCATAGAGGGCTTTTCAGAAATTCAATATTCCAATGAAGTTGGGCTATACAGGTAATATTATAGTATTATCCTCGGTCTATAGAAGAAATTATTCGGTGATGCTAATGTGAAGATGATGTAGTTGCTATCCCCCCTGAAATTCCACAACTGTATAAGGTAACTAGTGAGCTGTTGTACCTGAAGTATAGTTATCTACAGGGGTTAGAAGCTTCAAAGAGATCTATGTGTGTGGCTTACAGGTAGATTTAGTGCTAATGCTCCATGCTACTCTACCCTGATTCTAAGTGTATCATCTGGACTCTTGGGATACATTGACATATACATTATCTACTCAATTTCCCTGCTCGTGTAGACCAACCCAAAAGATTAATTCTAGACTGGCCTCAACCTTAACTAGTCTGCTATCAGATCATCCTGAAACAGGAGGATTGGGACGTCGGTGCTTGGCCTGGTCTAGGCCAAAGGCCAAGATAGACTGGATCTCGACGATTCTTGGCACGCTTTTGCCAGGTCCAGCGATACCGCGCTTGGCCACCAAATATTTTGCTCTTAGTACAAGCCCTAGTAGACCTATTATCTACGGATTACTGACGTGATGCCCTTGCACCGATTTTGTGATATCTTCCTAATGCTTCACAACGCGCAAATAAAAGGCGGGCCGGGAAGGACAGAAGGAACGAATTCCAGCTGCTGACGCGACCCTAACATTTGTACGATCCAACAAAAATTGCCACTACTACTTAGCAGAAACGGTAGTCTCAGCCAGAAGGCGAGAAGAAAAGCATCCATGTTCCGCCATCCAACTGATGGCAATACCTTAACACTCAATCTCCTAATCTATACTACTCTTATATCCCGTACGCTTCAACCTTGGAGAATTCCATATTGCCAGTGTCAGCACTCATCGTACCTATGCTCGTCTATCCAGGAGATAGCTAAGCCGTAGGTGGAGCCTCTATTGACCTGTCAACATCGGCCCCTGTATAGATAAAAGTCTTACGATGTCAAGCTCAAATACTTACTGCGAATGATTTTCCCAACCTAATACTTCAGTTAGCACATTGCCAGACGCAGATTCCTGAGAACAACCATACATCGTCAAAAGTACCCACTTTGAGAAACTTTCCGGTATTTCCCCCCACCTGATGTCGGATAACCCCAATGGCTTCCCACTCACCAGTTGCAATCCGTTTTGCGAATCTGTGACCCTGAAATCAGCCTCTTCGTAATAACTAAAGTTTGGTCGGCAGAAACCTACACCGTGCGGTAAGGGCCAGGTTGCATGCCTGTGTTGAAGACAGTTTGAGTCAGGGGGAATTCCTGGAGGTCTTTCATGTTGAACTCCTTTGGGTTTGGTAGCTCAAAGTCGATATTTTCAAAATTGGAAAAGTGATGTGGAAATGCTGTTGAGAACATTCATAAGAACACAGTAGCAACGTCTAAGAGGGGATGGCTCTTACTATTTTTCCCATCCGTTGCAACATAAGTGATACCACCCTCCAGGGAGGACGTTCCCCGCTCTATCGATCTTTCAACATTCCTCCGTGAGAACCGTGTGTTCTTCAAGAACTCGGGCTCGGGTTCGGGCTGTTTCTGTGGCTTGTCCTGTGGTCTATCTTGTGGCTTAGGCTGTCCCTGGGGCTTGGTCGGCTCTGGCTCAGATTCTGATTCAGTCTCCGGCTGTGTCTCTGGCTCCGACTCCGGTTCTGCCTTCTTGTTGATCCTCCTGTTTCTTCTCTTCTTCCTGTTTCTACGAGCCCGGCTCCGGACAGCATTATCGGTGGGGCCCTCTTCTGCCGGAGCCTGCTCGGCCGGTGAGCACCACCAAGACATCAGGGAAGAAGTTATACCACGTGGGCAAAGCTTCTTGGCTTCATTCTCTCCATCATAGAATGCTTTATCTGCAGCCTTAGACGCCTCATCAGCCTTTGCAGCCTGTTCCAAGGCTTTGGCTTCTTGTTCGGTGCCTTTAGCTGATCCTGCTGCGGCTTCTGCTGCATCTGCGGAAGCATCAGCTTTGTCTGCTAATTTGGCTATCTTGTCAAGATCGGAAGCTACCCCATCGCTTGCAACCACATTGGTCAACCGTTCTGCAATTTTGGCTGCGTCTTCCGCTCCCTTTACTGCTTCCTCGGCGAACTTGATCGATTCGGCAAACTCCCCAACTCCTGGAATCGCCAACAGGATATCGAGAATGGTTGGGTGCTCTATTGTGTCAATGCCTAACGCCAATAAGAATCCAAGGGGATTCTGGGCTGGATGTCGGATACCATCATTGGCACAAGATTGAAGGGAATCCCGCAAGGATTTGGGTACCAGATGCTCGTAAGTCCAGCCTTCCGCCTTCCCGACTGTTTTGAACCACAATCCTATGACTGGAATGTCCTCTAGGCGCGTGTTCAGAAACTTCCACCCCTCTCGTATGCCTGGGTAGTTCAAAAACTTCGTTATCTCGTCTCCGATCTCATTGAGAACAGATTTGAAGCCAGTCTCATCGGATACCTTGATGAACTCTTTGATCATGGCGTGCACTACAGGCATGAGCGTTTCTGACACCCCTTCACAGGTGTTGCCCTTGGCCAGATCCATGATTCCCTGCAGAAATGTTTTGACGGTGTCTTCCACCTCCTGAAAAGGGGCTTCTATGACATCGAGGAATTCCTGTTTTCGTTAGCTCTGGTCCTTGAGCAGCATCTCTAATCCCGTGCAATCCTCACCTTAAGCGGGTCTACTGTTGTGGCAGAATCCTTCCTTATTCCATCTTCTCTTGATTCTTCATTTGCCCACCATGAGGCATCGGGTACTGGGCAATTATCGGGGAGATCAATAGCAATTCCTTTGCCTTTGTAATATGGGTTGGCAGCAGCACGCTTTTCCAGTCCTCTGTGCGGCACATCCTGGTTGGGGAAACTGGTCAGGGTTTCGTGCACAAGCACTTAGTAGCTTGGAACTTACCGGTATAGCTGCGACTGTATACAGTGTCTTAGCTCCAGCAGACCTATACGGCGAGAGCCTGATGGGCTCAGACAGTTGTGTCTCTTTGGGTGGGAGGTGAGGCGCCGCAGAAGTGCTCTGCACCGCCAGCGCAAGCAAGGCGGCTTGGACTGTGATGAAAGGCTTCATAGTAAAAGGAAACCATGTACAACGTGGACAGCAGTGGAACGGATAGGCTCTCTGTTCAGTGCAGCCTAATGCGGATGAATGGATTAATAGATAGTGGATGAAGGCTACTATCCTGAGGACGTCCAGGGGTTTTTATACACTATGTAGTACTGAGTCCTTGGTCATGTGTGTGTTCAATTGCAGGTTTAGAGTCCGTTGTTTATTGTACCCACTTCGAGCTCTAGACCATGGAAAATGGTTGATCATCCTGTGTCCCACTAGCTATTGAGATCCCAAGGATTATCGACCCAGCCGTGTAACGAAGTCAATGTTCCCGCTCAATACCCTCATAAACTCGCGCAATACGCCTTTAATTTTGTCCAGATGCGGCCAAAGCCCGTTTAACGCAAGTAAGGGTTGACAGTGTTTTACTAACTTGAGTTTCAACCCTCGTGCGGCTGGCTGGTAAACCTGAGAGATCCTTGAAGCCCTAGAGTAGAGCAGTAGGTACCTACTCACCCGTCTCAGTCAAGACAATGCATGCACAGCCCAGTGTAGTATCTTTTTAGAGTTTTAGTAGCCTGATCTCCACCAGCTCAGTCAGCTGCCAAGCCATATCAAACCACATCCAGATGCTATGGAATGCTCTAGACTATCTTTTTCACTGTGATACCTTGACATTCGGGCAACAGAAATATTTTGAATACCCAAGAAGGCTCCATTTAGCTCAGATACCGGCGTGGCGTGACATTCACTGTGGTTATTCTGTGGATCCAGAGGATAAGGAATGGTGGGCGGGTGGTATTGAAGGGATTATACTGGGTTTACGGTTGCTTTGGAATCCAGAACCGGCAGAGAGGGCTATAAATATGTCCATTCGTAGTCCTAAAGCTCCGTGCCTTTCTAGACTTATATCAAGTCGTGCTGACCTACGTTCAGACTCTTATCCAGACTTTACAATTTCTCCTCCACTTATCTAGAAATCCGATATGAAAGCTGCACTTTGCTTCTTCTGTAACATCTTCTCACTCCGAACGGACCATCACTGGTAGTCAGGACTAACGGTTGAGTAGGGGCCTTGAGCCTTGCGACGGTTTCCAGCGCATGGCCACAAGACCAGGCTGCAACCTCAACGGATATACAAAGGCTTGCCCTGGAGTCATCGCACGAGTATAGCCCTGCCCACTCTCCGTTCCCGGATGAAATTTTGCCATCGTTGGAGACATCCTTCTCCCCCCGCTTGGCTATCATGAAACGCGATAACAACGCTGAACAGCCTCCAAGCCATTGCCTCCGTGCCAGGGAGTTTCCAGCAGAATTTGACACTCTAGCGATTAGCCTCAAGCTGGCTAATGTGGATTGGGCTGGAACCAGTTCTGATGTCACTATCAGCGTTACTGTTAACGACAAGGGCAAAGTCCCAGTTTTTAAGAGCACTGTTAGCCCGAGCGTTAATGCTCATCAAACCATTTCATTGAAGTCAGCAGATTACTTTGGGGCAGAGAAGATCAACTTGACGGACTTGAAAGTGTTAAAGATCTACGCCTACCATAATGGTCATATCTTTGATGCCTTCGAAGGGCTGCAGTTCAATTTAGAAGGTACGGCATATCTTGACTCGCATTAACTTTCAAGTCTTTAATACTAGACTAGGGATTGTTCTGATCGCCACCGACAACACACGGGGTATTTCATACAATAATGTGCAATTCGAGTTGATCAATGAATGGATCAGCCCGTCATCGTCTTCGCAACCGCGCAAAGAGTGGAACCTTAATGACAATCAGTGGCACGCCAGCAAGCCCGGAAAGGCGAGTCCATATGGTAACTAACTTTAGTGTTTCAGAAGAGAGACCACTGAGCCAGCCGGTATACTTCGATGGGTTATTTGTCAGGTATCGTACCCTCGCATCGAGGCTAGTGGTTAGGCTGAGACAATTACCACGGTACATTTCTTTCGTTTGCTACTACGACTGCAACTTCCACTCCAACAAGACCAATATTTACTACATACGCCCTTAGGCGTCCTCATTTGCTGTATTCCTCTTGCGCTCTATCTGGCTTTCATATTTATTAGCTATTTCTGGGCTTAAAATCAACCTATCTTATGGCGTGCCGTGCTGCTACATAGGTTTTTGTCAAATGTTAGTTACTACCTATCTAAGCCTACGAAGTTATTGGCAATCTTGTTGTGTGGGCTGTGTTCCATATTGACCATGGTTTGCGACCCACCGGGCAGCGCGGAATAAGGTGATTTATGGTCCCGTTAGTTATCCGATGAAAAGTGGACCGTCTTGTTCAGTAGTGCGACACGTTTAAAGAACTAGGCGCCAAGCGACAGCCTCAACAATTCTTCAGTGTAAGGCTCATAGTCTAAACAAAGGTATTGTAGCTATATATAACCCTGAGCGTATGTACTCTGTGGCCGTCGACGCAGCTCCAATGCTGTGGAATATCATTAATGGATCCGGCCATGTCGTGGAATGGGCTCGAAATGTGCGAATATTTGAACTAGTGAATCCTTCGATGGAAGGCTTAGCCGCCTTGGACGGTATCCACTGCGCTTAATTACTGGTCTGCCTATCCAAGACCTCAAATTTGCTCAAGTGAGGGTGTATGCGTCAAAGTTACCCTCTACGGCTACCTATCAGAATGATGGGGTCTGATTTCTTAAACTAATAGAATTCAGGTCTCATCCTTCCTTCACTACGAGCCTTAGTATTCAGCGCTAGATTACTAGATGATATAGAATTTTCCAGTAGGATGTCTATAGGGTTACATGAAACACACTCACAACTTTATTTACTGAATCCCAGCCTAATGGTGCCCTGCTACCCGCGTGAAGAGTCCTAATTTTGGCCGAGCCTAGTGCTGAACTATCCTCAACCCACGGCGCTCCACTGTGTTTATAATACCCGCCAAGGCAAACAGATTAGTCTAGATCATGTTGGCAGACCATAGCTCGGCAGGCTGCTTTTGTGAATAGAATTAGCTGCCACATCCTCCACATCAGCCAACCACAACTCAAAACATTCTTATTCCAACAGGATCTTTGGTTTCTGTTTTCTACTACCACTCCTACCACTACTACTACAACATCGTTCGTGACTAGATTAATTTTGATGAAAGGTGTTTCTGAACACTTTATAGAAGAGGTTGGTAGACGTTGTGTAGAATCAATTTGAATAGGACCCTTTCTGATTTGAGCAATTCTTTCATAGCCATTAACGTAGCGTAGACATGACATAGCATATTATAAGAACTTCTGAAGCCACTTCTGCCTAGTAATTTAGCGCTAATTCTAGATACTCGCAACGATACATGAGATAGGTCTGATTGTTTGGTCCAATGTAAATGTGCGTTCCATATGTAGGGCAAGGTGATCATCTGATCGATCTCGCGGAGTTTTCTGTATGGAGTAGGTTGGTGGCTGATCACTTTTTACTGAGATCTCTTGGATCATGGACCCAGTAAAAGACAGTACACCAAGCCCAGCAGCGGAGTTAACACCAACTGGTGTATCTCTGCACACGTACCAGGACCCAGAGACATACGAGGATCTAGAGATACAGGAGATGGAGCTTGAGGAGCGTCTTAATTTATGTAATAAACGAGCTCTGCATCTCGCCCGATCTAGCGGTCCTGAAAATACCAAAAGGGCTTATCAACCAAGACAGAAAGAATGGCAAGTAGGTTAAGCATCCTTTTTATACTGTATAATATATACAAAGCCTTAGTTTTAACTCTGTTCTGTAGGAATTCTGTGTACGCCAGGAATTTCCGGATGGAGCCCAGGCTACAGAAAAGAAGTCAATCTATATGTTAGAAATTGAGGTAATTAATCGGCAAATCCGCTCATCGCGATACCTAAAAGATTATACTGCAGCTGCAGCCGCAGATAAGGAGTATATTAAGCAGACCCTGGGAATCAGCTCTATATGAGGCTATGTTGCAGCTATTGCTGACCTCTAGTCTTTTCAAAAGAACTAAGGTGAGAATACTCATCCTAATCCGCGAGGTGATGCTTTATGTAGTCTCTTAGCCAGTTACGCACGATGTGAGAATATATGAAAGCAAGAACAGCTTTTTGATCGTGCAGCAGGTATCATGCAGGATGGATATAATTATGATAAGATGATCGAGCTTGTACAGTTCTGCTGGCAGGGCCAGAAAATACAGAAAGAGAAGTACAGAAAGCAGCAAGTACAGAAAGCAGCAGGAAGCCGAATCCTATCTCCGTACGGTGGTGAATTTCCTTCTCAGCCGTAAAATGCTTTTACGGGGTGAATCACGCCGGAATCTTGAATTTGCGGATCTATTTACTATCTTCCCATCTCACGAAGGCCCTACCCCATATTGGCCAATGAGTATGATTATGAACAATGGGCAAATGAACCCTTTTAGACGGCTGAAATATATAAGAGCAATGCGCCATCGCAATCCATTACTCTACACCATAGGCCAGGCGGTATTCTATCTATTTTACTGTTGGAATATTGCACGGGAGCCTTTGCCTCATTTTAAATATCTTCAACAGTAGTACGGTCTACACCTGCTTCGGGGAGCATCTTGTGGAAATAAGTCGATCTGGTACGAAATTCAATTGAAATAGATCAACCGCATATTTGCCGAAATTAATATAACTACTCAGAAAAAGACCCATATTGGCCAGTACCAAGGAACTAGACAGGCTGAATTGCAAGAAGTGGGAGAAGGATAGATCCGCCGTGCTGGACGATGGAATACAGATGTTATCAAACTGCTATCTTACTCGTCTACCTCAAAAGTTTCTGCGTACAATAGCAGACTTTGAGCCTTCTAATCAAGGGATTTACTACCTACCCAGGGCGAAGACATTACCGTTTGAACTACTTGTATAAACAGTTTGGTACTGGGTTAATGAATGGCCATATTGGTTCAAATTATTCACACGACCCATAAAGTTTGTGACACGTGTGATGGTGGGATGACTAGCTAGCAATATGCAAGTCATCATATGCCGCCAATTGTCTAAGGAGCCGCGGAGTGCATGCTCTATTTAACTAACCATTGCGTGCGAAGTGCAGAAATATCAATGCCTGGCCTCCAATCATCCTGCGATTGTGATGTAGGACCCCACAACGGTAGGACGATCAATGAAGATTCATCGTCCTATCGGCGCTTGGTCCGCACCTGTCAATCAGGTATGTCAGGTACACAGATGATATACACAGATCAGACTGGTTTAGCGTAGCATTAGGAGAATTTCATAGGGACCCATCCTCACAAGATCCTTGATATCTTTCAACCATGTAACTATACCTTCTTTCTGGAACAGGCACGGCCCGAAGGTAGCCCGGAAGGAAAATTGACCACTCAGGACAGACCTCTCCAGAGTCCAGAGCTGTGGAGACCAGATTCCCCATCTTTAGGCAGGGGCCGCAAGTAGCTTGGCGCGGTACATAACGGATTATGTGGCGGCCAAGATTGGACCATTGGAGGGAAACTCCGCTTTCTGGGATTTTGCCGAGTGGACACAGTCCAAGGAGCGATCTTTTACATCTTAATGCGAGAATGTCTCGCCTCCTCTTGTTTCCATACTGGCTTGTCAATTACGTGCATGACTGCCCATAAATCGTCTCAATACATGTGGAGGTGATGCTGAGATGATAGCATGATAGCCTGCTGGAGCTGATAATATCGAGTACATTTTTCGTCTCCATACATATCAGCTGATGTTAACAGGTTCTATTTCATTGGAAAGCTCAGGCAAATCAGAATTTCTGAAATGTAATATAGTCATTGATCACTACTTAACGTATCTGAATCATGGAGAGACACTTGGATAATAGACATTGGCTGCGAGAAGACTTGCTTGAAGTGTTAACATTCAGCAGAGATAATTCCTGCGCGTGTCTAGAGCCATGTATATGTGTGAGTCTGGAGAGAAACCTATGTAAGTGCACAAAGATCCATCAACCAAGGCTTTCTCTTTGTGTCGTCGCATCCTCTCTTCTCTTTCACACTGTCTTTTGGGGCTTCCTTGTGTATCACATAGGAGCAATGCCTCGAACTATGCACTTAGCCATCTTTCTTTTACATCTTATTGAGAGAATGGTTTGTCTCCTCTTTTCTGTCGCTGCTCAGATATATATCCGGTATTCCACCACAGCGCAAAACTGGATTCAAAACTGTCGCGCTGCCTCTAAGACCCGGACCACCTCAGTGAACTTCTTCGCCCAGTCCAGTGCCGTAAAGCCACGCTGATCGCGAATATTAGGATCCGCCCCTTTTCGCAAGAGCAGCGCCACGACTCCAGCCTGGCCTTCCTTAGCGGCCTGGTGGAGTGCTGTCTGACCATTCCTCTGTCGACTATCCATGTTGGCTCCTCTGTCAATCAAAAATTCCACCATAGGCTCTAGGCCTCGTCTTGCCACCTCCTGCAACGCCGTATATTTTTCACCCCCAATCATCGTATTTATATTTGCCCCGTGAGCCAGGAAGAGCTCAACGATATCTTGATCACCGTTCTCCACCGCGGCTTGGAATGCGTTCCCGTAAGGCCCACCTTCGAGATTGACGTCCGCACCGTTATCGAGCAACATCTGTATGATGTTCTCATGGCCCTCTTCGACCGCTGCCTGGAGTGCGAAACCGTACATACCACCTTTAGTATTGGGATCTGCTCCATTTTTTAGCAGTAAACCGGTGATACTTTCATCACCATTGACGGCTGCGATATGAAGAACGCTTCCCAATTCACCCCCAACTCTGTTGGGATCGGCTCCGAGCTCAAGAAGACATCGTATTAGGGTTTCATTACCCTTCATCGCAGCCGCTTGAAGAGCGTTACCTTCGTCTTCATCGCACCCTGCATTAACATCGCCACCATTTGCCACCATTATACGAATAACGTCCTCGTAGCCGCTGTCTGCTGCTGCTCTCATGACGCCACGTACGTTGGGACCTTGGTGCCTTCCCCGATTCTTTGATTTTCGCTCCATCGCATTCTTGAGGCATTTTCTGCGATCACAGATCGACCCATCCTTCCGCAGGCATCACGGCTGCGTCACTCATCTGGAGCTCTGTGCATTACCTTGACAGTGCGTCAATTCTTATAATCATGTGCTATTCGCATGCTGACTAGATCGAGGCATATACCGACAGAATCAAGGCTGGTGTACCAGAATGTGCGGACCAAATCGCGGGGAGTTATGGACCTGTGGAAGATGGCCGCTATACTAGTGATCTATCCAGCAGCAGAGTAATGACAGCTCTTAGGGGCGCCTGTCGTGCCTGACTAGGATTTTCACTTAATTTCTGTGGAATGATCTCTAAAGCTTGGACTCCTTGGAAATTTTGTTTGTCCACAGCAGATTGCAAACCTCCCTCGCTTTTCGATTAAGCGAATTCATTACGTACTGGATTTCTTTTCCAGTCGTTCGTGGGTTGATGGTGCACATCCGTAAACAGACGGAACCCTTCAGTCGTGTAGTCAAGATGGTCGCGATTTCACTTTCCAACCCACGTGAAATATGCGAGTTGATCTCATCGAGGTTTGATTGTGTTGCTCCCTTTGGTGCATACCGGAATGCGACTATTGCCGTCCCTTGAGATGACATGATTTCCCAATCAGGTAAGGATGCAAGCGTTGCTTCAGCGAGCTCTGCGAGTCTGATGCCCTTAGATATCATAACATCTAATTGATCCATACCAATCATTTGCAATGATACCCAAAGCCTCATATGGCGTGCTGGCCTTGTCAGTTCCACACCGTAATTCCACGGATCACGAACTCCTTTTCCGTGTTTTACAGATTCAACAATTTCACTGGAAACGCTGAAGCTGTTTAGTGGGTCGCTGCCTCTCCTGAAAAGTACGGCACCACACCCGTAGGTTTGAAAGAGCCACTTATGGGCATCCCAGGCGATGCTATGCGCGTACTTAAGGCCATCGACCTTGCCTCTGTGGGTCTTCGAGAACGCCAATGAGCCGCCATACGCCGCATCAACATGGAGCCAGATATTGTGCTTCTCAGCAATATAAGCAATCTCTTTCAAGGGATCGATGGATCCAGTATTCGTTGTCCCGCTTGTCGCAATGACAGCGAAAGGTATCCTGCCATCACGCAAATCCCGTGTTATCACGCATGCGAGCTCGGTAGGGTCCATCTGGAAATTGGCATTTGTCTCTATGACGCGTAAATTATGGTCCGAGAATCCGATAATCTTCAACGCCTTTGCAACGCAGAAATGCGTCTGGTCTGATATGTATGCAACGGCTTTGTCCCTCTTTCCGATGTTTTCTCCAAGCATAGAATCACGGGCCACAGTGAGGGCCGTCAAGTTAGCCATGGAGGCTCCGGAAACAAAATGACCTCCAGCTTCTTCAGGGAGGCCGAACTGGTCACATACCCATCTGACGAGAGCTGTCTCCATCACACATACTCCACTTCCTGCTTCCCGGCTTCCTGCAAATGGGTTGAAAGCTGCGGTTACAGCGTCGCCTAACCATGATTCTGGGGATGACGGAGACGGCACGTGGGACAAGAAACGTGGATGGCCTGCTCTGAACGCATACGTAAATATCTTCTGAGCATCTTTCAGCACGGACGTAATCGTTCTTGGTGGACCTGGTGGAGTAGCCCTCTCAATGATCCAAGATATCTGTTCCGTGTTTGGACGCTTCACAGTATCATTTCTCGAATCAAAGGGATTGAATGGATATCCTGTGACTTGTGAAAGACAAAGAAATATATCATGCCATGTCAGACGCTCCATGGTCAAGGATGCAAAGTGGAGGTGCAAAACAGTGTTTCTCACTTTTCTTTGATGATTTATTTGTCACTATTAATGGAAAGTAGATTAAAAAACAATCATAGGTTCAGCAATCAAAGCTTTGCTCAGGGCCAGCCGCTCTTCGTACACATTTTTATATGTTGCACATCGGCAGAAGATGCCAGAGTATGTTTCATTCCCTTACTCAAGCGACACACAGTCTCCAGCATCTCATCGATACGGTCGAGGGCAGCAAGGTTTGTTCTGGTGTGACACTTGTGGTAAGTAAGGGGGGCGCGGGCGAATGCTAGCCACACACCTTGCTTGTAGCTGATACAGTGACTGGAAGAATCGCGATTCTGTTTATACTGGCTACGTCTGCACCAGCTCATCCGAGGGTATACCGAGGGCGGAGTGACCTTTCAGAGACCAAGACGAATTCACTCGCTGATAGCCTTGAGGAAAACTAGTGGTCCAAACTGGTAACCGACCCCTACTACATTTCGGCTTAGTCGTCGGTTAGCGTCTGTGGATTCTCCTGCACTCGTCATGATCAATCAATAGCGCACAGATGAAAAATCAAATAAAAACAAGAACATAGAAGCTCCAGCTGCCATAGAGACTGATGTATGAAATGACGGTCAGTTCCACTGCTTAGCTTTTACGGGGTTCAAGGCGTGGTATGGACGTTACTACATTTGATTGCCCTTCTTGTAGCTGGTATGGGAGCGCGAATCGAGATACCGCTCTTATTGGTGTGAAAGTTGAACACCTGAAAGCCAAAAAGCGTTAGAACGGAATTCTTGCTCTATGGCAACTGGGCTCATCCCTGAAAATGCGCAGTATTGCAAGATGCATTACGTTCCTTGGTTGTAGGGTTAATGCAAAATCTAGACTAGATTATTTCCAAGATACATGCCGGCTCTCTGGTGTAAAAATTGGACAGGAACCAGTACGTTGGGCCTAAATATTAACTCAACGTATTTTCCTGCACTCTCTACGCATTCGGAATATACTTTCATGCATGTTCCATCTTGCTGAGCCCCTGGGGCTCAATGCCCCCATAACGTGAGATACATCCGCCGAGAAGCTGCCCCTTACTGCTACGTTATTTGCTCCTAGCCATGCAAGGCGGTGCGGAATGTTTAATTTTGCGCGCATTGCGATCCTGCCAGGACCCTTACTTCTCTCCTTGCAAAAGTTCGGTGTCTTACCAACGTAATGGGTAATTATCAATCATTAGAGGTGGATGTGCTTCCTGCTCTCTATTGGAGCATCGGGCCATAAATGCTGTTGATATGGTTGTGGTATATATAGACCTTTACATAGCCCATACCTTGTTAGCACCTGACACCTTCCGTCCTCGTTTTAAGCCTCAGCACCACAGACTATCTCTCCTCTCCTGTCCGTGGTGAACCTATCTTCAACGAATTTCATGAAATGGCAGAATACGCAGTCACTGCTTCTCCCAGAAGCACTGGGACTACCAAACAGACAGGCGCACGGTTAACACCCGACAACAAAAATCCATATACAAGGGCCTGGAAATCCTTTTCCAAGTATGCATGCTTTGACTGTGAAGCACAGCGACAATGGTGGAATGACAGCGGAGCGCTTATTGCACGGTTTCTCAACATAACAAATGCGGATATTCATGAACAGTATCAGTATCTACTCTTCGTGCGAGAAGTGATTATTCCAGCGCTTGGCCCGTACCCACCTATCCGGCGATGCTGTATGAATGTCACGGAAGTCGGAATCGAGCTTAGCCTCAACTTCCAAGGTCCTGAAAAGCCAGTGTTTAGGGTCAGTGTCGATCCTGTCAGCAAAATCACTGGTACACATTTAGATCCATTAAACATTGATACAGTTAATGGTATGGTTGCGCGACTAGCCGCCATTGGCTTCAAAGACTTTGATCGCACACTTCATTATCACTTTACGCGCGAGTTCTGCGTGCCTGAACAAAGTATGAAGACTTACCAGCAAGATAGTGGAGAGGGTAAGGCATGGTCACAGACGATCCTTGGGTTTGACTTCAAAGACGGCAATGTGGTCGTTAAACAGTATATCTGGACCCGTCATGCGGCTCGTGCGTCTGGGCTACATCCGCATGCCCTTATTCGTCGTGCAGTTTCGCGAGTGGACGACCGGATGCGTTGTTCCGCGGCCGTCAATATCGTTCTAGAGTACATGGAGACATTCAACGCTGATATACCTGTGAGATTCTTCAGTTGGGACTTGGTCGACCCGTCCAAATCACGACTGAAGCTTTATGGTATCGCACATCAATGGTCCTGGGCTAAGATGAGAGAAGTTTGCACCCTTGGAGGGAAGCGTCACGGGCCGGTGACTGATCGCAATATTAGCCTCTTAAGGAAGCTATGGGACATCCTGGAGCTAGACGGAATGACACCATCAATGCCATTCACATGGCACTACGAAATCCGTCCTGGCCAAATCTGCCCCGATGTTAGAACATACTTTGCAATTTGTGACCGAAGTGATGAAGAAGTTGCACAGGCTGTGTCACAATGGTTCGAACTTCTCGGATGGCATGAAACTGCAAGCTCATACTCAGATACTTTGCGATATCTCCAGTAAGATCCTCTGTTATCATTTCTCAGGAGAATAGATTAGTTGACGAGGATGATAGGCCCAATCGTGACCTCAGGAAGACCAATACTGCTCACACATGGCTGTCAGTTACAGTCACAGAGAAAGGCGTTTACACGTCTGTTTACTATCACGGCTTGGGAAACGGGCCGGACAACCATAAGGTCAGCGAACCATGGCCTTGAACGGGGACACGGTTGGGTTATTTGGTTCCTGGATCAATGTCTCAGTGACAGCCAGGTAATATCGATGGAAATTGATGACATTGGTGCTAAATGACGAAAATTCTAAGCTTAGTGGCGAAGACAAAAGGGGAAACATGTGTGTGTTGCAGGTAGGGCATCCATATAGGAGACAAGTGAACTGCTACATTCTTACTAGTAGTAAGAGTAATAAAATACCTACAACTGGCTTTAGATAAGTATAGTCATACTAATGCTGTTGTCTGTATTGTTTCTTTTTACTCATTCATTCTGGTTCACTTCACTAGTTCAACTTGTGAATGGGAAAATCTTTGTGATTCCTCTACAGAGTCAGTTGAAGAACCAGACGTCTCTTGGACCTGCAAACTTGGTTGATGAATATAAGTAACAATGAATGTATTTTATGTATTCAATTTGTATTTGGTCCTCGCTTGTACATCTTGATCTGGACTAGCGTGTTGCTCTTGACCCCACAACGCCTGGTTGGAGGGGATATGACTCGCCAATATTGTTGTGTTTTGACGGCATACTGGGCACCGGTATCTTCGTCTGAACTGCGTTACAATGGTCTTACTGATGGCTTCTATGGCTCCCGAACTCTTGTCGGAGGAGAGGTTGCACCTTATCCAACGACTTAGCCACGCAATCGGTCGTAACTATGTTGATTCTGCAACACAGGTGCTGCTATGGCTAGGGGATCTCGAGTCTCTACAGGGAATGGTAGAAGCACTGGAGTCGGATAGCATGTTCAAATCTTTAGTCAAACTTAGCTTGATGAACATCCGGCTTTGTATGGATGCCGTGAAGGCATGACTTGCTCGCTCGTCGAGAAAAAACGAGCCTACAGAAACCATAGAACAACCGGTCGAACCAACCGCATCCACACCCGCACTTGCGGCGTCCCCAACAACATCACGCAAACGAAAGTCAACGGGAGAGTGTGGATCTCGAAGTAAACGTCCGCGGGTGGAGTGGTCTCTAGCTGCCAGTGACATGGCCTAAGAGAGATATAATGGGTGAACCTGTCCAGGTATGCCACATCTACCCGCTTGCGTTGGGAAATGAAGCCGAATGGGAAAAGGAGAAGCTTTGGACTATTCTGGAAATTTTCTGGGATTTGGAGACGGTCGACAGGTGGAAGAAGAACATCATCGGCCCTGACGGCACAGACGTGTCTCAAAACCTACTGTGCCTCTCAACTATTGTCAAGATCTCTGGAGCTCGGCACGCCTGACCTTTGAACCCGCTGAGATGTCTGAGGACAAGACATCACTTACAATGCGGTTCTGGTGGCTACCTCGTCCAGCTTACTCGAAAGAGGTGGACATGTGCGTGGCTCCCTCCCTCCTATCAGATCTGAAGGCAAGTCCCTGCAATGCCAAGCTGTGGAATTGCGACACAGATCAACCCATCTACTCTGGCCAACTCGTGACGATGATAACCCGGGATCGGAGGCTATGCCACTACCATCCTTTGATCTATTACAAATGCAGTGGTTCTTGAATCTGGTCGCCGCCATGAGTGGCGTGGCAGACGTCACGGATGAGGAACGCGAGGACGTTTCTGAAGGCTTTCCCGACAATGGAGACATTGTGCGAGAGACTTCAGAGGAGAGCTCTGAAGAAGAAGAAGAAGAAGAAGAAGAAGAAGAAGAAGAAGAAGATGATGATGATGATATTTTCACTGACCCTGACGAACCAATCTCACATGCACTTCGAGCTTATCCTGGTCGCGCTGCTGGTGCCTAGATCCTGGAGCCGGTCATCCAACGATTAACTCGTACTTCAACAGGGTGTTAGAGTCTACCAATCATCATCGCGAAACCAAGATGAGTTCACTAATAACTAAATCAAGTAGCTATGCCAGCTACTTTTGTTTAGCCTCCATGCGCTTATGAAATCACGATCTTAAGATTTAGCATCCAAGACGATATCCCAGATAAGCAGATTCTTCTTGTCATAAGCTAAGCTATTGTAAGACTATATAGAATTATATTTATTCTTTCCACCGTCACGCTAGTGACGATGTCCATGATAGAGGCAATTTGAAGGTCCATGGTGATGTACCTCGGGATATGCATATGTACATGACCATGAATGTAATAAGTGAAATCAAAAAGATCAGTATTCCACCACCCGCCTTCTGTATATTGGCTTGACCAATGTACACCTGTTTTCTCTGCCATCGTAGTATGACAAGGAAAAGATGATATATGCCAAACTCAGGCCACATGGCATCCACAATCTGAATATCAGTGTCTTCGTGACACTGCCAGAGCAGAAAGTCGCTCAATCTACTGACACCAGACGTCCGGACCAATACGTTCACTGCGGGATCGTCAGCCGTATACATATATCTTGTCAGAACCTCATCCGTGATATCTGCGGACGAATGCCTAAGTCGGGAGGAGCGCACTGCTCTACGCATGGCAGTCACTATCTCATCACGGGAGGTATATGCAACACAGCAGTTTATGAATCCCCCAACTCGATTCTGAGTATCCGCCATAGTCTGGAGTAGTAGCTCCTCCAAATCCTCGTCCAAAAGGCCCACCTGGCCTAGCACTCTAATAGAAGCTTGGAAGCGCTCTGCTAGACCTCCTGGTTTGCATATTTCATGGATCTGAAACTTGAATAGCTTCATGAGTTGGTCTATTTCCCCTTTGGACCGATTGAAGTTTTCAAGGCTGAATGCGTACACAGTGACACCTTTGACACCACATAGAAAACATCCTTCGATAACCTGAATCTGATAAGCGGGCTAGATCCGTTTGGAGTGGTGCTCAGCCAGTTGACCAACATACATTTGACATCGCTTCTGCACCGAGATAGTGCCCTTTTGCTGTTGGTATCCCGTATGCCTTTGCATACCGTCGATTTCCATCCATAATAAATGCGATATGTTTGGGGATGGGTCCCCTTCGGATGATATTGATGGCTTCATCTCTTATTAGTTGAGAGTACATCAGAAAGCTTAGAAAGCAGGATAGTTAGAGTTGAAAGGTTCCTACAGATAAATGGCTACATGAAAGGAAAGGCATACTGATAAACACATTAGCAATCGGAGGACGTAGGGTAGTAATCTGTGCGATTTCACCGCTATAGTGGCGAATCGGTAAATGTGGCTCAGTTAAGCTCTCATGCGTAAGGAGGTATGGGCGAATCTACATCCCTTGCATAGACATTTGGCATTCGACTTGGCGGATGATATCTTGTGGGATTGCTGGTATTGCTCTAGTGATCTATGATGCGGTTAGTCAAACACAATCTATAATAAATATTGAATACAAAAGTCCGAGCCCGAAGTTCGCACTGAATAGAGCTCCCCGTGTCCCCAATTTGTTATCCCTAAGTAGAACGTTCATGATGGTCGAGTATCATTATTCAGAACCACTGAAAAGTGAAGTTCTCAAAAATTGTCCTTCATGTACTACTCTCCCAATCCGAGTTCGCAAAGATGAAACTACGATCCAAGCAGCAAGGAAACAGTTCCTCAAAGAGTGGAATAAAGTCATACCTCACCCCAGTGGGCCATTGATAGGTGCACAAGGCCCCTTCGGACACTGTGTGTCCCTTGTCTTCCCAGAATGCCCGCCTGAGAAGCTGGCCATCGTGACCAAATTCCTCGAATTCCTTTATCTTGACAATGGTTAGTCTTTCACTGTAACTCTTACTAGGCTTGATCCATTGCGCTAAGGGACAGATCTGCTGGATGAACCGGAGGGCTGGGTATTAGGTAAAGAAGTGGATTGTTGTCCGTCAGCCGCTAAAACTGCATATGAAACAATTCGAAAGAGGTTGGTTGAAGACACACTCGAGATTGATCATCCCGAGACAATGTCGCTGGTTATCTCTGCACAAGAATATCACGCATCGAGAATCAATCCCGGCCCAATCCCTTCTACATTCGACGAGTTTATGGAGAGAAGGCTTGTTTACAGTGGATTTCAGTATGTGAACGTTATAACATTCTAGACATCCAATGCTAAAGCCCGTACAGCGTATTCGCCAAGTTTATTGCTCTTGCCATGGACTTTCGTGCTCAGGATGAGTCTATGTCTACGATTGAAGATATCATTCGTCCGCTTGAAAGAGCCATGGCACTCTGCAATGATTACTTCAGTTGGCCCAAAGATAAAGAGCACTTTCAACAAGGGAAAGGGTCAAATGTGGTTGTTTTTCTTCAACAGGTAAAAGGCATGTCAGAGGAGGAAGCTCTTGAGTCCATTAAGCGGCAGGTCATCTCGCTGGAAGAAAAACATAACTCAGCATTCGACCACCTGATGAAGGCCAATACAATTTCTTCTGAAGTGCAATCATACCTTATTGCTTTTCGATTGGCAGCAGGGGGTTTGCATTTTTTTACGAGTACTTCGGATAGATACCTTGCACCAGGGAGTGCAATAGCGCCCCCTCCTGGCTCAACGCCCAGAAGCTCTATGATATGTGGCGTACTTTTTATTATAGGCGTTATTTCCCTGTTCTTTTATTTGTGAAAGTCTGATAGTTCGGCTTTCCTGCAGTTCGCCTGGTTGGTTTCCTACTTCAAGACCCTGGGATTGCCCTTGGTACAAACGAACACATGGTTCCATTTTCCTGGTCCAGACCAACTATATCTAGGGATAATAAGCACTATGAAAGCTCATCGACATGCTGAGCACCATCCTGAACTTGCTTCATCCAAAGTTTCTAAACCATCACTCTCTATTCTGAAGTAGCTCAGCCGGTGTCCCAGACTCAATAATAGTCCCTGATTCATGACTAAAACGAGATCGAAGTCGACGATCGTGTGAAGTCGACGGGCCATTGCAAGTATAGTACGATTTCCGAATTGCTCCTGGACTAAGTTCATTATAGTCGCTTCTGTCTGCATATCCATCATCGACGTAGCTTCATCGAGCAGCAGGATAGGAGATGGAATCAACAAGGTCCGTGCAATGGAAATAACTTGCTGCTGACCAGAAGAAAATGTGTCTTTCTTAACGGGGCTGCCTAGGTCGAATCCTTTGGATAACAATGGTTTTAGCATTCCCACCCGAGAAAGAGCAGAAGTAATGGCCTCATCGGTGTGTTTCCGTACGGATCAAGGTTCAAGCGTAATGACCCTGAGTAGAGTAGTTTGTTAGTCCTCCTATGCAGTGACATATAACTTGGAATATTAACGATCCCGTTCATAATTTGGCTTCATCCCACCTTACCCACCCGTGCCCTCTGGCTCTCTGCTATGTGGTAGATCTTATAACCTCCCTGTCCTTTTCAGCTGTAGCCACTATCAACCCTGCGAACAAAAGGTACAAAATCTCCCACAGAATTTGTCTAATGTTAGTTACTGAGAGCGCACGTACCAGAACGAATGTCTTCTCCCAGATGACCGCAGTTATTTTGACGACGGAGTTGATTGCACCCCCAATTGGTGCCGCACTCATGACGATCAGCCCTTGGATACCGTTCCTCGCATCCTATGTGATTGCGGCCATCTCAGTGATCTGGGCAGTCTTCCTTTTTCCTGCAATCCGTAATCGGACTGAGCCAGCTTCTACCACAGCTCACGAGGAGCAGCCGGACAGAACTTGGTATGTTTTGGAAAGAATTACGCAGTTCTATAGTCAGCTTGCGCAGAACAGAATTGTCGCTTTGGTTGTTGCCTCCTTCTTTGTGGCACTTCTCGGCATATCATATACTGAGGTGCGTAACTTGGATGATTTACAAGTTCCTGGTCAGCGGCCAATGCTATACGTCGTATTTCTACCGCAGGCTTCATACATACTTCCACTTCGAGCTGCTACGAACCTGGTATCTCTATTCATTCTGCTTCCGACCGGGACGCATTTCCTGGACCATAATCAAGGATTAGATATCATCTTGAGACACAAAATCCTCACCCAGGCGAACGCGCCACTAATGCTTCTGGGGTGTTTGTTGATTTTTCTCGCGTCAAACCTGATCTTGCTCAGCATTGGGATTGTAATATTTGGATTAGGCGCATCGCTTTCTGTCACCGCGAGAACATTGGCGACTTGTCTTATTGCGACTGCGTCTTTGAGAACAACCTATGCACTTATGAGTGTGATGAGCTCAATCGGGTCTCTAGTATCGGGGCCCTCACTGGTAGGCGTGTATTATTAGGGGTTGGTTATGGGTGAAGTCTGGCTCGGTCTGCTATTTTTATTCGTAGCTGGGTTATACGGACTTGCTCTGATCGCTATAACTGCGGTAAGGGTACCGTTCAGAACTACTTGATGAAGATGGGGAATACTGGATAACTTGGGTGGTCAGAAATTTGGGTGAGCAATTCTTTCTTAATAACATATTGCTGACTTAGCATCACAGGCACTTTTACCCCGATGTCACGGACATACCTAAGCAACCGATTCCTTCTAATAAGTCCAAAGCGCGTAATAAACAAACACTAATCGATGCAAGTTTTGGTTCTCGGGAGGCTATCTGCTCTGTTTCGAAACTATAGAAGCATCGCAAAACTGCCTGCCGTTCTTGGCACGCTTTTCCCATTGCGCGCGCACAGCTCTGTATTGACAATTTCACATATACAAAGCAATGCTCATGTGATCACTATAGTGTACGTTCTGGTGCCAATCTTGTAGTTCTCCAGCTTTATCACAGCACGGCCAAGTAAGACTAGTCAGAACACTGTCGAAATTGCAAGCCAGAGGTTGCCATAAAATCATATCGGTACACCATTCACCTCCTAACGCAGATGCTTACTGTGTGACAGTAGCTTATTATGTAGTCATCGCACTAAAGATGCCTTGGATAATACACCCTACCATAGACTGCTTGTCAGAGATGTGGCAACCAGCTTTGAATAGCTCATGACTAGTAGCCAGCTTGCCTCATTGGGAGTTAGTTCAGGCTAACCTTGTGCCATACCAAATGCGCAGCACGGATGACAGGGATATTTTGATCGGATGAGAGTTACATAGTAGATTCGCCGTCGGAACACCGACGGGGTGGAAATAAAGGAAGAAGAGTAAGCAGAGGTGGTGGCTGAAAGAGTCTATCTCACCTGCACTGTTTCATGTTGCAGTCGCTTCCAAGACAGCAATCCTCCGCAGCCCATAACTTCAACTCAACATTTGTATATACCTGGTTCAAAACGTAAAAATATAAAGCGACTAAAGTCATCCTACAGCTCCATCCACTATGACCATCATCTACTTGCAATTCTCCCAGAATACTGCCCCCGAAGAATCTATCACTCTTGCCACCAAAGACGTTCAAAAGATCAACCCTGACCTCAGCGAGAGCGAGTGAACCGACGATAGCATTACATTCACTTCAACCCGATCATGATGCCAACATCTACGGTGATATTTTCCAATCATGGGTGACTTTGCATCCTCCACTTATCGATGCATGGCGAATGCTGACACACTGTTGGGCGCTACCCTAAGCTCACGAGCTAACAAAGCCGGGAGCCTCCAACGGAATCCCTTCTATTGTAGATTTTTATTTTATTTTAATTTTTTTTTTTTTTTTTTACTTTTACAGAGCTATCAGGTAGAACCCTGAATGACTGGATCTTCTTGAATCATACTCTAGATCCATGTAAAGCGCTGTATTACCAGTCGAAGCAGTCTGGGGATGGTGTTCGAACAGAGATCATTGGGCTCACTGCTTTGCAACTGCACAGGTCTGATGGACGGTTAGCTAAAGATTAGAGAAACTATTCTATGAGGCAAATAGAAACTTGAGCGGCGTGTGCTAATTCGCGGGACCAGATAACTCTTGCCACTTACATCCTGCCATATCAATAATCAAGAGCCTGTCAACCGATCATTGAGACCACATGCCAAAGCAGAATTTGTTTACGTTGGCTTACCAGTGAGTGAATAGGATCATGGGATCTCATAGCAGCATTAGATTGGCCATGTAGAAAAGAGGTTGGCCCAAGCTCGGCGTTAATTATACAGTCAAAGTCAATCGAGGAGTGGGTGGCAAACCAATCGGGAGAATCGCCACGAGTCTATGACCCGAATATGATGCTATCCGAAGCTTCTTCAAATTATGGAATCATCAAGAAGCCCATCGTGAAATCCAGGATGTTTCATATATAGCCTCACTGCCCCGGCTGGTATGGAGTGGTTTCCATTTTGTTGACAATCAAGTGCTTTGTTGTATCTTTCTCTATTCTTGTCAATTCTTATTCATTTTTTTCTTTCCTTAATATCTACAATGTCTTGCTATTGGAGTCTTTGCTACACAAGCATCCGTCATCTTTTACGATAACCGGCGTTTATTTCTTTATTCGTTCTGTTTATAAGTTCATGTACAACTACTCACACCAACCCACCTGAGCATGTTGCGAGCTACAACCGACTGGCGATGACCGGGTCCTCGTGTGGCCCTGCGTCTCGCAAATCAGCCGCCGGCAGCTGCGGCACTGGCAACTTCAATTCGGTCGCGATGGTCCTGGCAGCCCAGAGACCCGTGACGAACGCCAGCGCGAGACCCCCAGCATACCCAAGATTGCTAAATCCTCCGCCGTCGACACCTGCGATCAGTAGACCTGGGATAGGAGTCTTGTCGGGGGTGAGGGCATGTCCCTTAGTGTCGATAAGAACGCCGCCGTAGGTGAACGTAATTCTGTCAGAGTCAATACTCTTAGCCAAGCATGGATCATATCTGGGGCACGTACGATGGTTGGACTTCCATGACGAAGAAAGGACCTTCACCTTCCACCAAAGGAATAGCAGGGTTTCCAGCTTTTCCGACCGGCGCGTCGAGCGTAGATGTCTTATCGCCCAGCCGTATGAAGCGATCGTATTGTTCGATTGTTCGGAGGGCTTGCGAGCCATCTACACCCCACTGATTGAGAATCTCTGCTAACCCATCTAGGGAGGGAGCACTAGCGACGTTGCATCCGTGTTCGCGGGCTTTCTCGAGCCGATCGATCTCTCCCGCATTGGGGAACGGAGCCGAAATGCAGTGCTGTCTTCTTGTCCGGTCGCTGAGGATATGAAAGGTCAGTTATTGGGCTGTGGTGCAGCTGACAGAGGGAAGAGGTGTACTTCAATAAAAGGAATCCACGACGCTTCTCCTGTTTCGCGAGATATTGGTTCACGATCTCATCCCCGGTCGTCTCGTCGGCAAACCTCCGTCCGCGCTCGTTAATGAGCAAGCAATATTTACTTTCTGCGAGGACCTGTTAATGATCAGACTATAAACTACAACTGAATTGTACACACGGTATTGTGCCAGCGACAAGAAGTCCTTTGGATCGACATCCTCTGACCGCAGAGGCGCCGCCAGCAAGTGGCCATAATACGTATTCATCCCGCGACTCGTTCCTGCTCCTGCCGCGGTGGCCAGCGTCAATCCATCTCCTACCGATCCTCTATTCGAGCGTACAAAGATATTGTCTCCTCCTTGGCCG
The DNA here is from genome assembly GCA_009193545.1 of Aspergillus arachidicola. Taxonomy (NCBI): domain Eukaryota; kingdom Fungi; phylum Ascomycota; class Eurotiomycetes; order Eurotiales; family Aspergillaceae; genus Aspergillus; species Aspergillus arachidicola. The sequence continues at coordinate 17,134 of ML737200.1, read as the reverse complement.
AGGTGCATAGATGTCAGTTCCGAATTCCCCTGGAACCCCCCGGTAGCAAGGACTACGTGCTGAGCCTTGACTTCGTAATAGACAGCGCCCGCGCCATCCCCTGGCCCACGGCGAATGATCGCACCGGCGATACGAGAACCGGGCACGCCAGGCTGCTCTTGAAGGAGTTTGACGACGGCGGTATTGGTGAAGATCTGGGATCCCGTGTTATCCCGTACGCGGCGTTGGTGGTGTAGGTGGAGATCAGGGATCTTGATGGGAAAGCCGATGCCTGTTTCGTTGTTGTCAGCTCTGATGTAAATATTGTTTTGTGTATAGTAATGTGTATATAATCAATACCGATTGTCATGATTCCATCGAATCGTTTGGCTGTGGGTATGCCGTTCTCTCGCATCCATTGTACCGCCGGCAAGTAGTCCTTCATCCATGCAGCTTGAAGCTCTGGATCACCGTCTGGTACCCACGATCGCAAACTCTTGTAGTTCTTGGGTGCCCAACTAGACGTCGTCAGTAGTATAAACCACACTTGGAAGTGGTCTCAGAAACATACAACATCCCCGCAGAGTAGTTTGACGAACCACCAACAACTGCTTGCTTCTCCACCACCAGGACTTTAGCCCCGGACTCCGCGGCGAAGGCAGCGCAGGCCATGCCGGACATGCCACCTCCACACACCAGGGCGTCGACTGAGATGGTCTCCATATCTGATAGATGTATTTATTCTTGTTGCGGAAAAAAGAAGAACAAAAACATTAAATGAAATAAGAGTTGCTTGGTGCAAGTCAACAATACCGTAGTGAATTTGAGATCGTATAAAAACATACATCCGGCGTCTAAATATATAGACCGAGGGACCCACAGCCGGTGATTTTTCTCCTGCATCGTCACCAATCGAAGGGCCACCACTTGAATGCACACGGAATCATCACCGTCATGCGATTATTTCAGTAGCAGGACATCTAGGGATACAATTACATGGCAAAGGAAGTGAACAAGCCTCTTCGTATATTGCCTGCCAAGAGGCCAAGTGGATCAGACAGAGATTGAGCGAATCAATTCATTTAGATTTCAAACGATCCCCGCGTCCAGTCATCTCCACGGCGAGAGAAGACCGCCAACCAAGTAACTCGGTTCAACGAAGACCACTCGCCTTAAACTGGAACTATGCCAGCATGAAGATAACCTTCAGTATCACTAGAGGCCTAAAGGTAACCTGACGTGACCATGGCTAGTCGACCGGTGACGAGACAACAGACTCGCCGGCCACCCTCCACAGTGGCCTGCGAAGCATGTCGCAAGCTGAAGATGAGATGCGTCCGTCCAAGTCGACCAGAAGACTCTAGCGAGCCATGCGATCGATGCAGAAGGAATGGCCGCACATGTAGCATTCCTCCTTCCCGACCTTTGGGACGCCGGCCAGGTGCGGTTGGTCGCTATCGGGGGCTCGAAAAGGCCTGTCGGCAGATGAAAGAACATCTAAAGAAGGGGCGTACCTCGAGAAATGGTTCACAAGAGGTTGACGATATACAGAACGCAGAAAGAGAAGTGTTCAATCTCTTACTTTCGAAAATGCAAAGCAACGAGGAGCAGTCCCACCGACCGATCGACGGGAGAGATGTCATGGTTCAGGCTGCGTCTAGCAATCCGGTCGTGACAGACTCGACTGCTATTAAGCAAGCTGGGACGACCTCGCATGTCAGTCATGATCCCGTTAGTAATCCTCTGGCACTTCTTGTTGCCGCCTCCGGGGCTATGCATTCCGAGTCGATGTCGAACACTCCGTTATCCAACGTTGAACCGACAGATGAAGCACCATCGCCGTACTTGACGAGTATCGGTAACAATCTAATTGATCGGTCAAAATACGTGTCATTAGGCCTACAATTGAGCCCAGAATCGCTCCAGAGTGGACTGGACGCTCTCTTTGCGGCCCCGACAAGTAATCCCAAGTGCACTGATTATTTTTGCCCTCCTGACGATGGCCCGCCGCGAGATGTTGGCCCGGACCTGGACCCTGTTGAGCTAGGCTTAATTTCGATGGAGGAGGCTTATCACTTATTTCCCATGTATGCATGTCACACTGCATAACATCAGCAATCCTGGGCTAATACTTAATAGCTACTTCATACGTTTACATCCAGTCAATGGTATCCTCGACCCTAAATTACACACCGTGGAGTATGTCCGCTCCCAGTCGGCACTTCTGTTTACCTGGATGCTCGCTCTCACGGCCCAGTTCGACCATGGGTCCGCGGCCATTGCAAAGCGACTACGTCTGCATGGCGAGAAATTGTCGCGACATGTTCATGCAACCGGGCTAAAATCAGTTGAAATTGTTCAGGGTTACTACATCTCACTTTTGTCAGCCACTCCAGCTAGAACGCTGTCGGAAGAGCGATCGTGGTTGTATACCATTTATGCATTTGGTATAGCGGCAGAGTCGGGGCTGGATCAAACATCTCCGACATATACATATAACAGCGATGGCAACCTTACCCCCAAGCGCACACCAGGCCCACCCACCCGCCATGACATTGAGGACCAAACACGTCTCGAGCGACTAATTCGCAATCGGGAGAGAACTTGGCTACGCATTCTCCTCTGGGAGCGAGCGAACAGCGGCGCTTCTGGCCGAATGAATGCCATCCCCGAAACCGACCTCACCCGCAACATCGAGCACTGGTGGATGCATCCGCTCGCCGACTCGACGGACAAACACACCGTCGCCTTCATCCTGCTCCGTCGCCACCTAGCAGTATTACACAAGGAGGTACAGCAACAGACAGCAATACCACACTCCAATCCGCATTTGGTGCGCGATCTCATCGATACCAGATTAGAGCCGTGGCGGAAGACATGGATATATACTATCGCACCATCTTCAGAGCCACTGCCAGACGTTCACCTCCATCATGTATACCTCCATAATAGACTGTGGACATTATCGTTCGCCCTGCAAGCCTCCATCAGTAACAACCATGATCTCAACGCCATCCGCGAGGACTGCTTTCAGGCCGCAGTGCATTGTTGCGAAGTCGCCGTGCTCGACCTTCAACGGATCGGGGAGCCACTCTACTGTATGCTTGCTCCAACCTGGGCGATGATCTCCTACGCAGCTATTCTCGCCCTAAAGCTCTTCCCCTTCGTACATCAGGCACGGCCCGGTGCCGAGATAGAGCTCCTCGGATTACTGGCGCAGGTTGCGCTCCAGCTCGAACGCGCTGGGACGACACCCTCACACCGATTCGGAATTGCTGCGATATTAGGACAGCAGCTATTGATGATCCTACGGACGCGAGCAGCAGGGTTGGCTTCTACAGCCCCTGTGGCGGAAACCAACGACGATGACAATAATAGCGGTGCACGAATCACCTCATATCCTCTCTCAAGAGAACACTTGTCAAATTTCAGTGGCACAACGGAGATGACGCATGATACGAATATCCTAGATCCGCTAGTATCTCCGTATGACCCCTGCTTAGCGACCGCTTCGATGGGAATGGATCGCGACCTTATGGACGATGGGTTCGCGGATTTATTTCGAGAGATACTCGGCCCTAGCTTTGGTGAAGTGTATTAGCCTTGAATACATTTAATCCCCTGGGGTAACAAAGATTTCGTGTATTGATCGACATTGTCAGTGCTGATGTCACTATCCCACCGGAAGAAAGTGTTCCTGGTGGATTCTGTGCCTTGTTCTGAATGTGACTTTGGGACAGTTCTTTCGGTTGAACGTGAAGGCAACGAGTGATGCAATGAGCATGAAAATGCATGGGTTCAGATCCTTAGCGTCAGGGATCAGGCCCACCAGTGCGTTCCGACGCGTGTATCGTTACATCGCCCGTTGTTTGTGTTGCCTTGCTCTACAGGTGCTTATATATATATGATGCCCTGAACGCTAGCTAGCATCTCTAATATTTCCTTTCTCCAATTTTCTTTCACTCACCCAGAGCCTTAAACAGGGGCCACTCGCATTGTGCCAAAACTGGATAGCGCCAATATGTACCAAAGAATCGCGACGATCTTCATAGGCGCTTCGGTTCTCCTCTTCGCCGCCTTGGAACTGGAGCAGTACACGTCCCTTTATGATAGATACCCGATGGCATGTAACATCGTCAATGCGCTGATATGCGTTATCATCTGCATCAAATACAGTATCCATAGGTGATCCGCAGTAAAGAAAGTCACACCAGCACAGCGACATGATATAGAGAATTTGCATTCCTCCACTTCAAGTCAATTCACCAATTTTGTGTTTGCCAATTTTCAGAGAAAAGCTTTTGATACCTTGAATGTAAGTATCCTTTTCCTCAAACGGCTTAGTTCATCTTTTGAGTCCCGAATAATAGCTAATCAGTTTCCTAGAGTATCCTGGATTCATCCCTGACTCCATCGGGAGCTGTGCCGGATGGCGAGTTTCTTCTATGTTGTTGCTAGAAACTTTCGAGCTCCATTGCTTTGTTCATGTTTTATATCTTTGACAACACTGAAAGTCTGAACTTGGGTTTCCTGTGGTTGAGCACCAATACCAAGTTGAATGAATGAATGACAAAGGGTGCCTAGCGAGAGCATCATTGTGGTGATATTCTGGAGGTTCATTCGCTACCGGAAGTTGTGGTCGAGTAATGAATCATAGGCTTATGGAGGGGCTTGGAAATAATGGAAGCAGGAATAGCTCTAAGCAAATCTATTTGTGACAAGTATTGGCTTTGACTATGGCAATCTTGACCGAATTTCGTGTCTCCTACTACCCTTGTCGAAGTAGATGTGAGATGGATCTAATAATAATCAGAGTCGTGAATGTGAAAAAGACACGGGAGCCCCCACAGACTCTCGATCGTCATTATTGGTTTAGAAATCTCTGAAAGCAGAGATTCCTGCAACGTGGCTGGGTCGACTAATAGGTAATTATCTTTCAAGGACAGCTAAGTGTGCCTATACCCTGCCCTCGAAATATATAGCCTAACCCATGCTTACGCTAGGTTATACGGTGGGCTACGTGTACCTCATCCCACAACAGCAGTGGGCTCGTATTCTGCAGTGTACTACCTGTGAATAGGTAACGGACTGAAGGTATGAAGATCTGCATAGTACCCACCCAGAATGTTGATAGGTAGAACCCTACCCCTCCCCGCATACTTGGCGTGCATGCCTTTTTCTACTAGACAACGAAGATCAGCTGCTGCCCCGGTCGGCTGGCTAGAGGGTGAGAAAGCTGATCGTGGCTTGAAGAAACTGCGTAGGGTCTAACACCAGTCCTTTGTCTTCAACTGCAGCTGCGATCAAGTGATTTGAGCTTATTGAACTAATGGGATTCGGAAATGTCCGAATCAAAATCGCGAGAAGAAGGGGGCGCCGTATATGCGCTGAAAGGACGGAGGGCCCACTCTCCCAGTCTTTGTACAATTCACTTGAAAAACAAACAGTAGCAATGCAGCACAATGGAACCATTTGGGCGTCATATGTGATGAAACTGCATGTTGGCTTCCCTGTGCGAGCCACTGAGATCAGCGCTAACCAGCTTGTCCATTTCCAGACAGAAGTTTCTATGGATGTGTCGTCGTTGCCAACCTTCGACCGCTAAAGTTCATCGCGAACCCACTCCATTTTAATCTCGGAACGGCACTTCCCGAGTAACCCCAACCCCCCCTCCCCCCAGACGCGAACCGTTGGAGTAACAAAGTGCGGCCTATCGTTCCTATTTTCGTCATTTACTAGGTATGACCAGGGAGCAATACTATCATATGGAACAGACTGAAGTAGTGGCTGGCTGAGTCGGGGTTGTGAATGTTAGGAGGGGAGATTGGAGTAATCTATCCATCATAGGTTGCCTCTGTGGAGCAGTTGCCTAGTGTGTGATTGCAGATCTTTCAGCTCTCGCTTGAACCGAAAATCGACAATATCACATCACACGCACGGGCCTCGTACAGAGGGATTGGCTCCAATCGGGATGAGTAATTTGAGCTGAAGGGAGGTAGAGAAATCACGATGCCAATAATACGAAGTACTGTTCCCTGACTATATATACTGCCATGAGATCCAAAACAATTTGAATACTCAAGGCCCGTTTTCATTTCTTGCCTGCTTATCACCCCGCGGTATTCGAGGAGACCTACAATATGGTCGCGATTAATTATAGTGTCCTCTTCACAATTCAGACTGTCCTTTTTGGAGGCCCTGGCGCTAATGTTGAGACTGATACTGGTATCAGCACCTTGACAAATCCCGGGACCTACGCGGTAGGTACCAATGGATCTTACCTCTTGGTATACCTGCTAACAGCTATCCTTAGGATCTCAAATGCACAGTAAACGATAAACCGGTCACTATCGGAACAAACGTAGTGAGCTATGTTCACCATCACTTCCCACATCCCGGTAACGATGACGACCCTCGGAGATATCCCCATCAGTTTTACAATAAAGATAAAATCATATGGGGCAACGAGAGGTGCAACAAACCAGAGAATGGTGAGCAGCCTGTTCTGCTTGAATTCCCTATCTTGCTGGATAAGGGTCAAAAAAAGGCAATCGAGGAACTTTACAATTACAAGCAATTAAAACCCAGGCCCGAGCCAGGGCCTTGCCGCATCGTTACTCGAAAGAAGGGTGATGACCTCTGCGGCGTGATGTGCCACATTGAATATGGGAAGAAGGATGCCAAACCGGGCTTCAAACGTTGCACATGAGATTGGATTTCATCTTTCTGACTGAATAGCATGTCTTCTCCTGGCATTTGGGCGACTTTGTACGACAGGACTTCTCGGGGTTTCTGGAAGAATACGAGGGAATGATGAAGTACTTCTAAGTCCTGATTTAATATCGTCGGGGATGGACTTAAACGGAAATAAACATGTACATGAGATGGGAATAAGAATTTGATAAGACCAAAATAAGTTCTGCCACATCTCCCATGCTCACCCCGTCGCTCCATGTTTATACGTTTGACAAACTGCGTATCTGAATTCTCCATAGGACTGGACGATGCTTTTCGTACTATAATTCGTATAAGCCGAGTTTTATACGATAAGTTTATCCACGTCCACAACTTGTTTAACTGGAATCAATGTGATTGGACTGCGCTTGGATTTATATAACCATTCAACTATGGTAAGCTTAGAAGAGATTATCGATGCCGATCTTATTAGTCTTCTGACCCAAGAGTCAACCAGAGTAAGTCAGAATAAACACAAATGCTCAGAAGCCGTCTGATGAAATGGAATGGCCAGATCTCTGGCACGCGTGGCTCTGGGCTCTACAAGGAACGGCATTGTGAGACCGTGTCCGCAAAGACACGGTTTGCGCTAGACTAAAGGTCACTCTGGTCCGGCCCTACGGTAAGATCTACCCAGAGCGTACCTATATAGCTACACTGTGAAAGGTATTGGTCCCGGGTTTAAGCCGTCGTTGATCAGTATGATTTTCGACGGCCAAAAGACGCGTTCTTGCGGGGCTCCACACATTGTACAGCCTGTTTGTTAAACAACACGAAAACCAGAAGCCGTAGTAGAGTAGTGTGATGAACGAATAAACAAATTCAGTGGAGACGAGTATCAAACACAACAGTTGCCGAAGTTCTGGCGACGCATGGCCCGCATCTTCGAAACACCCATGAACCCCGCAGAACGTACAACAGAGGTCAAATGGTCGAGAACGTCAGAGTACTGGCTGAAATATGGTTTCAGACATGCCGGTCTCCACAATTTGAATCACGCATCACGATCTGCTGTCACTGTTGCAAAAGTCCATCGCCCTATGAGCAAAACTTGAACGCGGTGCCTGCTGGCTGCGTTATCAATTTAGTCCATTCGCTATTTCATGTAAGTTGACTGTTTGACTACCAACGCTGCAATACAGTAAATTCAACAAGTGTTGTGGTAGTTGATGGCTCGGCATAGTACTATGTCAAGCATTTCTAGAGCACGCGAGGAGGTTTCTGCTGTTCTCCACCAACCAAAGCTGTGTGTCATGGTAGACCTTGACACTCACGTCGAGTCAGGTCTCAGGATACTTTCTTGTATCCAGGCTATTTGTTAGGCACCGGCATGCCGCCAACAACACGAAGCAATTCGGATCCGAAGAGAGATATGACTTTCGTCGCACACCTAGCGGCAGGTTACAAATAGTAAATCAGAATTCAATGTATACAGGGCCTTGGAATATAACTGTTCCAAAAAGCGAAAGCAAAAATCTCAAAGAACCACCTAACGTAAATTCCCACCAGTGCCGCATTTCTTTCAATTTCGACCATTACCTACATATAGACAGCAATTCGGGTGATTTCCGCCAGTGACAAGGCTTGGTGTGTCTTACTTGGTTTAGACTCCCATTGGTGCGACAATAGCATGAAAGATGTAAATTAAACGGAGTTTTTAAATGGTTTCACCGAGGTAGTTTCCGTCCAATCCTGAAGGATTGTGGAGTATGTGGCCCGGGCCCACCGGTTTGACTATCAGACTTGGCGCGCGAGTCTAAAGGGATGGTCGGCCCACTGTTGGACTGCATTCGGAGTACAGATGCCTTGGGACTTGATTATAGTAGTGGTAGGTCTGAAAGTAACGTGGGTAGGTTGAGGGCGATCATAATAATACTGATATGTGGCTTATACTAGAGAAAAAAAAGAAAAGGTGGGGGAGAGGTGGAAAAAAAGACGAGAAATTCAATTCAGCTAGTCTGCTCCCATCCTCAGAGAGTCTCTTTCACGCTAACATCGGTAGTAACTTGAATGCCTGCATGTATGATACGTTCCTGAGACCCATTGTGGCCGGCTTCCACATCAGCCCTGCTGTGTCCTGTCACCGGTTTCAGCTTGATGCTACTCCGTCCCCCAGTCGAGAATCCATTGTATGTCCGACGGGTAGAAGTGCCGTACATATTCGACGGGCTGGCGGAGTCGTCCCCGTTGGCGAGACCGAGTAGGCGCTGTAATGTCGGGGAGCGATAGCTAATAAATGTTTTGAAGGAGGGAATGCACGCAATAAAAATGGCGACTGCGACTTCCACGCAAGACCAGTTCATTGCGTCTACCAACACCCCTGTAGATGGTTAGACGTCAGTAAGAGGTTAAAGATGGCTGAGGGCAAGAAACGGTGGTAACGCACATGTGTGGTCCTCGGAGAAAGGGTTAAAATAGGTGACTCGGATGATGCTTGTCACGCACACACTGGTATCCATATTGGTTAGTTCTTCTAGAACTTCCTGCGCGAAGGAGGGGCAACTACAGGAGACCCAGACTGAACATTATCACCAAGCCCACTCTCTTTCCCACCGCCATCTTCAGTCGCATTACCTTGGGAATAGGCATTGCGAAAAGGGCCACGTCCGTGGCTAGTTTAATCCCAAAATTGGCGTAGTAAAAGAGCGTCATATCCACACACTTGCCTTCCACGAGGCCGGTGGCATCCCATGCCTTGTGGACGGGCCAGCATTGAAAGATCACTACAAGGACCTCTTCAATTGTTTCGGCAACTAGAATGGCTAGTAGCCACCAGCATGCCATACGAAACTTCTTCCCCGGAAATATGTGTAGGTAGAGCAGAGAGAAGGAGATCTTGATCGCGCCGAGGGCAAGGACGTAGGAGAGCATAGTGACGAAGTCGAGCTGCGAAACAATCGGTCACAATCAGTGGATGGCCGCGCAGTCGTGTATTATCGGATAGTGCCCATACCTTGAGGAACATGGCCCTGTCGCCGAAATCTTGTACCGTGCCAATGTGCTTGCCGAACCCATATTTGGTCACTGAAGAGTTGAACTGTTAACACCGTCCGTGGTCACCTGTCTGTCGCAAGGCGACCTACTCATCATACAAGTGACACAGAGAACAAACGTAAAGATCTAGATTAGACAGCTGTGCTTCAGTAAATAGAGATGAGAGACGAGGCGCAAGGAGGCTTACCCAACTGGTAACACATAGTAGATCATCAAGATTGATCCCCGTAAGATATCGGATACGCACGAAAAGACGCACTAGGAGCCCCGCGGTCGCGATGACGAGAAGTGCTGTATTACAGAAGATGATCTCGGGGATCCGGGATTGTGCCAGGTAGGCTATCCGCTCCGGCGAAAGGGATCTTTCCCAGACCTCTGCCATGGGAAAGACCGGGTGGCCGTCTGTAAAGAAAGAGGCCGAAAAGATGTCCCAACGAAGACCAGGATAGTCACATTTGTAGGAGCTTAAAGGCGTACAGGAGGGGGCGAACGGAGATCCTGCCTATATGCCCCTATGGTATGCAAAGCCCGGGCTTGTTTCATCCGCCAACCAGGGGGTGGGGATGATGAGGAATCGATTCGTCAACACGTGGAATCCTCCGCCGGTAGCTACTGTCACAGACTTGTAGCTCCGTATCGAGATTACGGGGTAAATGTGTAGGCTGATGTCGATCCAGACCGCGATTTAATGGACGATTCTCACGCCCCACTCGCCGATCCACTTGGCCAAATATCGCGCAGGCACCAGGTGGAGAGCGCTCAAGATAAAGCTCATTACAGTATGTCCAAATCTTTGCTAATATTCAGACGGTTGATCTCCTAGGTGCTGATCGTAAGGTGATGTTTCGTCGTTGGTATATGTCTTTTGCCTTCTGTTCCACCTTGCTAAAAGTGACCGTTGTAGAGCCCTGTCGATATTAATATATAATTTAAACTATACTAATTTATATTAATTAGGTTCATCCCCCTTATTGTCTTCCATACCCGTCGCCAGCTGAAGTTTGTCCACCACCAGACTTGGCATGATCGCATATACTGGGAGAGGTTAGACATACTGTATGGGATGATGCACGGATCTACCTCGCACCCTGAGCCTGAAAGCCCCTATTTGATAGTCTCCCCATTCGACAACGATCAATAGGGGCATCCAGCCGAATCACATGTATTCTGGGAGACAACGTCAGTTCCTGGACCAACGGTTAGTGGAAAGGGATATAGGAAATTGGAACTTACCTTGTGAATCTCGGTTCCCCACCACTGCAACCGATTTGCAGCCCCCGGGAAGAAGATGATCATTCCTGCAAATGCGACAGAGGAATCCAAGGCGTTACTAAGCACAAAATTATAACTGCGCCACCATCCGCTGTGCAATCTCCGAATCAAACCCAAAGAGAAGACCGACAATGGCCCAGCTACCGTAGTTCATTCCTGTGGCAGGGGGGATGTAAGAAAAGCCTACCAGCAATAGGGGGACACTGACATTATCCCGAAATGATTTCGGGCGCCGTCTCTTGAGAACCTGTACAATCACAGGGAGACATGCCCCGACGATTAAGAGGTAGAAGAGACTTCAATACCCCGAGTCTTTTGAGAAAAAGCGACATGGACCTAGGGCACCCCAAATAATACTGGTGTTGAAGTTAGTCCGCGAAAAAGGACAAGTAAATTCGTTGACGGCCTCGGCGGTGCAGATGCCTTGGATATGACCTAAAACACAGTTGATGACGGAAACTTGGCATAGATAGAGTTCCACTAGGTTGCCAAGGCACTGAGCCAAGCACACCGATTAAGGTGAGATCCTGGAATTGGTCATCATGACAAGTTGACTCTCGGTCACTTAGGGGGCCACACATACGCGGTAATATAAACATAAGTTCATATCTTGGGGAACTGAAAGGGCATCCAAAATAGTTGTATACCCAATCCCCACAAACCAGATATTGGCGATCAATTCTCCCCATATGAAGCCACCTAGGATTCGGCATAAGATTTCATAATCAGAGAATCATTAGAATTTGGAAGGCCCACACTGAATCAAATCCAAAGAACTGTTTCTGTTCGACCAGTAGATCCGCCGTCATTCGCGTGGAAAAGCTGATGTATGCCATAATCACAATAAAAATTTGTTTCCGCAGTGAGCCCCTCAATAACGGAGCAATCAATTATAATACGTAATATTGACTTTATTATTGAACGAGTGTGGTTTCAAGGACAGAGCCCAACTCCCCATATAGAATATGCGTTGTGGCACCAAAGTGTCCCAGAGCCGACCTGCTGGATAGGTGAGCAATTGCGCAGTCGACTGTGCTATACTTGTCGGAGGATTGCGCAGGGTGAAGAGCGTGTTCAATCCACAACCGGTGATAGAAAACGCGACACTAATCACCAACTTTCTTAAGGTTACGGCTGACAGGGTTGGATGTTGATCCTCATTGTCAATATGAGCTGCACGCAGCAGCTCCTCGAGAGAACTGTCCCTATCTGAGACAAATTCAGTTCGGTCATGGCAGATAGAAAAAATAAAGAAAGGGCGTGAACTCATCAGACCCTTCTGAATGAGACTCAGATACAGCGGCACTGCTTTCCGATTTTTATATCGGGGGTTCATTTGCCACTAAAAGTGAGATTCGGATCAGATCATCAGATAAGATTGTGCGTTGACTTTTATACCCCGGCAATGGAAAGGTTAATCTCGATCAAGGGGCACCATACAACTGCACTACTACTAATCCAGCTACACCAGAAGTGAAAAAATTGGGCAGGATTCAGTGGCAAGGGTGGCTGGAATGCACAACACTAATCACCTCCAACAACCTCGGGGTGAAGAAATTATCAGATCACGCTAACGGACTATGTATGTCCCACATCGGTACTGGAAGCAAGAATAATTGGAGCGGACATTGAAGAATATGGCAGATGCTCGAAAAGTCCGATCCTCTATGGTTTTGGAATGTGAGACTATATATAATGAAACACTACCTAATCATACGGGCATAGATAGTCTCAACGTCGAGAGGCGATTTCCATTCAAAGACTATCAACAGAATATAAAGAGTCTGATCAAAGGAAGCTGCGAATGCATGAAAAAGGCTAAATTGTTTGATATATCCAACTCGCAGGAACTCAAGTAACCCTAACTCCGACACAAGGCTACCGAAGAGAAACAAAACCATGCAAGTTGAAGACAGAGGCAAACTCGGCGCTTCATAATATGGATAAAAGGTGCATTCTGTATTGGATAAATAACACAGCACGCCCGCCAAAAGAATAAATGTATTTGTGCAAGACATGCAATTCTTTATCTTTATATCTCGCACTCGGGGCAATGTTGAAATCGGATCGGAGATGATGGATCGGATCATCAGTGATATTGCGCTTCCCGGACCATAAAAATGTCTTAAGGGCTAAACGAACACGTCGGCATTGCAGACTATTGATGGCCAGGAAGCGTTCTGGCTCTTCAGGTGAGCTTTGGTGAAGGAGGAAAATAAAAGTTATAAAAAAGACCCACAAAAAAAAAACAGCATAAGTATCGTAGTAGTCGACCAAGTCTACAGGATTTGCGCCGTTTAGTCGGCCTTCAGGGGAATCGCTCGACCAACTGATTGATTTCAGTGAGCTGGTGCTTTCATATAGCGACAAGTGGGGAAGTGTATGGGGTTTCATATGTTGCATCCCATTCCATCAACCGCGCCAGCCTTAATGAGCAATTCCACGGACGGCGGTATTTTTGGCCCACAACAAAAGTGTAAGGCTGCCCCGCACTGCTGATTCACGGCCATCCTTCCTGAATCTAATAACGGCTGCACCACGCTGTAGTCATTGTCCTGTATCGCAGTCTCCATCGCATATAGGAGTGGTGATGCGCCGCCCTTGTCCAACGTGTTCGTCTCTACTGCCTCCACCTCAAGCATTATCTTCACTTTGGAGTATCATCGCCCCACTGCCGCAACAGCGAACACTGCAGACCCTTTTCTCTGCGTCTATTGACAACTATGCCCTCTGTATGGAGAAGCAATTTGAAAATTTCGTCACTCGAGCTATCGTCTGCGAAGATCAAGAGTGTTTCGCTACCGCAGGGACAGTGGACGTCGGCCTCCAAATTATCAGAGCACAAAGCTGCGTTTAAATCGTACGGCCAAGCCAATAACTCTCCATGGCTTACTCTCCTCATGTTGAAAAAGCCTCCTGGCAACCGAGGTCATACTAAAGCTGGCGGCCATCCACAATGCATTGCGCTCGTCACGTTTATTGACGGGCAGATTCTCAACCAAGTAGTTGAGCGCGGACCAAGAGGCATAGGCATCAGATTTCGGATCACATATTTTGGCAAGGTATGGTTCCAACCCCTCGCCGTCTCTCAGTCCTGCGGCCTCGAGGTGGTGGAGCCAGTTCTTAGCAGAATAGTTCGAGAAGGCTCTATTAAGATCGAGTGATGTTGAATCTGCTGAATGAGTCTGAACGACCCGCGGCATGAATTTGTTGATGTATGTGATGCAGCTGACTGCAAGGACACGATGTGCCTCCTTCATATCGATTGGGCCACGTTGGCTGCCGAGAGAAAAGTCATTCTCCTGCACCAGGAAATCCCGTGCTGTTTGATGCACAAAAGCCACCTTTTTGTCATTCACTGACAGAAGCGAACCGCACAATTTTCGCAATGAGACCTGAAAATCTTTGTCTGATTCAAGCTGCAGCTCATCTCTTTCGAGGTCCAGATGGAGAGCAATGTTCATCTCTGTCAAGGTCAAAGGGCGGGTTGCAGCCAGCACAACGCCAAAGGCCTTTCGTGCCATGTGTATGTCCTCAGATTTACTAAGAGCCTTCGCATATGCATCATTGACGCTTGTGGGAAGTTGATCTGATAGGATGGACACGTCATCAAGGCCGTCCTTGACTTTCCTGAAGCTATATTTTTCTAAATAGTCGAAAACAAGTTGAACCCAGAGGTATGTCCGGTGGTCCATTTGCAGTAGTCGCTCTTCCAAGTGGCTTTGGACGGTGGCATTGAGATGCTTCTTTCGAGTCAGTAGCCCAACACGGTGTTTAATGACGATGTCCACTTCTTGAGTAATCTTGTCGGATTCCCTCTCTCCCGGTATGTGAATGTGAGGAGATTCGTCAATGAGCTCACGGAACTCCCACATGATGTTCCCATACGGCCGGCTGGTGAGGAAGAATCTCGTACTACTTTCAGCATCTGTTTGAATGGATTTAATTTTGTCTGCCAGGCCGGTTAATTCCGATTCTTTGCATTCGTCTAGAGCGTCTAAAACAAAGACAGTCCGTTCCATACCAGGGTCCTTTATCACCCGAGAAAAGACATCCCAGAGCGCAGGTAGCATGTCGACTAGATTATCTCCATTTTCACTGAATGGTTTCATTGCAAGTTTGATCAAATCAGGCTTGCTCGTAAAAAGCTGGTGTAGTAACGCACAGAGGACTTGTTTCTGCGTATTCTGAACTTGGTCCTTGAAGAAGAAGTAGCATATAGTGGCCGATGGACTGGATTGAGGCAACACATCGTCGATGAGATGCTTTGCTAGAACAGACTTGCCACATCCAGAATCAGCTGAAACAATCAGCAGGCCTTTATCATCCTCTAGCCACTGGTGAAGATGAGGCTGTTCCAAAAGCCATTCGCCAGTCCCCTCGAGTCGATCAGGGGCTCCGCTCTTGTACGATTCATAGGAGGACTCCATGTCGTTGCTGGCCAGCCAGAAGAGCTGCCTACATTTGCGTTCATCATCCGACAGTCCTTTCTCATACAACTGGCGCTGGATATTGAGGGCTTCAATATTAACTTCGAGATGTCGCTGACCCAGTGGAGGAAGCTTTTGCGTCGACTCGATATTGTGGCGAGTGTTTTCTTCAACCTGGTTTAGATGCTGTCCGAATATCTCGTTGCTGATGGTTGCGGCATCTTGCTGAACAACGTTTTTAAGGTCTTTGATCGACGATGCCGTTCCTCTCCGATTTTCCTCGTGCAGGGTATCACTTGTCCTTTGCCGTTGTGCGTCTTCCAAGTTGTTCTCGATGATAATACCGAATTCCTCTTCGCGGTTTGTCTTGTGCTTCTCGTTGATCTCATTCTTGCTAGGGTCATCTTCGATGGTAATATCCAAGTCTTCGTGGCGGTTTGTCTCATTCCTACTAGGGTCATCTTCGAGGATAACATCTAAGCCTTCTTGGCGGTTTGTCTCGTGCTCCTCGTTGGTCTCATCCTTGCTAGGATCATCTTTTGCTTGTTAGTATCTGAGCGCCGCGTCGAAATATCGGAAAGACCCGGGCAAATAAAGACCGAAACAACTCACTCATCTGCCCTCTTTGTTTTGCCAATAAGTCCTCATATTTATTCACTAAGCCTTGATCGAGTTGTTGATATGCTCGATTCCAGAGATATTCATCACGAGCCAATATTTTCTCGCTCGGGGCATCATCGACCACATTCAGAGCCTTTTCTTTGGTAGGCTGCTTTTCGTGAACTGGCGGATTAACAGCTTCCCACCTGTGAACGACCGTGTATACTTGGTGAGTATTTTTTTCGAGTGATGACTTCTTTCTGACTAATTTTTTAAATCCGAAACAGCCCATTTTGCCAGTGCAAGTGCAGTAATGGTTTGGCGAGTGTGATTTTCAGGGGGGGATTGAACCCTGTCTTTTCTTTCCCTTAATGAATAAAAGTCTGAATTAGAATTCCACATCTGCGGCTGCATCGGAGCTGAAAAAAGTTGACAATGGTAAAGGGATGGCTGGGGAATCGACGCTAAATAATCTCCATTGCCAATCATGATGTTCTATGTTGGATTTCCGCTGCTCCACTGACGGCATGGCAGCTGAACAGACGATCGGTATCTCTTTTAGAGTCTGAGGTAACCGAACCCCTCCACTTTTCTTCGTGGCTTTGTGTGGTTGGCGCAGCTGAACACAAGTTCACCTGCAGATGCAGATCATTTCAAGATCCATTCTAGCGTCATCTGATGCCGAACTGGCGCCCCGACCGCCGGCTCTGGAAATTTTTCGTTTGGATATCTCGAAGCTTTTTACTACTGCGACAGTTAATATTTTATGGTACTAGTTTTACTCTAAATCTGATCAATAAGGTTATTACAAGTAGGAGTAATAGTCATATTATACAGTCCCCACCTAAAGTTTCCGTGTAAAACGCGTCATCCGCGACCACGCGTTTTTTCTACCTATTTCTTATTTCTTCAACAAATGGCTCCTAGAACGCCTCTAGGGGTAATAGACCCGAATAGGATAAAGAAATCCGAATTAAGTCCCTATACTAGGGGTTTTATATGTGGTTTAGCTCATACAGGGATTTCTCAAGCCAAAATTGGAGAATCGCTTCAAATTCCCGCGTCAACCGTTCAGTATACCATCGAAAAAAAATCGCTCAGGCACAACGGCAATTCGATAAATC